>JAKTWB010000089.1:0-209180 GCA_030560845.1 Pichia scutulata
GGTGGCCGCGACGTGGTGAGGGCGAGAAAGCCGGTTGGTCGGTCGGCGCGGAAGAGTCCGTGGAAAGAGGCCGTGGGAAGAGGCTGTGGGATTCGAGAGCTGGCTGAGATTAATCAGCGTTGGTGCTGAATCGAAGTTTGACGAATTTTTCATCGTTTTTAACGGAAAAACACAACTGGATAATTTCTCAAGTACTCGAGATTTGAAATTTGAAATTTGAAATTTGATTCTACTTGGCACACTGGGTGGGTATTTTGTCTACTTTATTACTACGTTTTATCTTTTACGTTAAACCTCTTATATCAATCAATTCCCCTCTCTTCTCCACCCCCTCTCCTTCCTCCTTATCATGTCTGTGGAGTTTAAAGAGCACACCATCATCGTTGTCTTTGGTGCTTCTGGTGATTTGGCCAAGAAAAAAACCTTCCCTGCCCTTTTCGGGCTTTTCAGAGAAGGCCAACTATCTCCAACTGTCAACATCATAGGTTTTGCAAGATCAGATCTATCCGACGATGATTTGAGAGCTAGAATCAAACCTCATTTGAAATACGACGACCAAAATTCAAAGCATCTCGAATTACTTGATCAATTCTTGCTTCTATGTTCATACCATAAATCTAACTATGACACTCCTGAAGGCTTCCAATCCTTGGAAAAAACCATCAATTCAATCGACAAGTCAAATGATGTTAAACAATCTCACAGAGTTTATTATTTAGCCTTGCCACCTTCCGTTTTCACCACGGTTGCCAAGAATTTGAAATCCTACAACCATCCATCTTCCAACGCCATTACCAGATTAATAGTTGAAAAACCCTTTGGCCATGATTTACAAAGTTCTCGTGAATTACAGCAAAGTCTTGCTCCAATCTGGAATGAAGATGAATTATTTAGAATCGATCATTACCTTGGTAAAGAAATGGTTAAGAATTTACTCCCTTTAAGGTTCTCAAACATGTTTTTATTATCCAACTGGAATAACCAGTTCATTGATTCAATTCAAATCACCTTTAAAGAATCCTTTGGTACCGAAGGTAGAGGTGGTTATTTTGATTCCATTGGTATAATCCGTGATGTAATCCAAAATCATCTTTTACAAGTACTTACTTTGTTATTAATGGAAAAGCCCAATGACTTTACCTCAAAATCAATCAGGGATCAAAAGGTGAGACTTTTAAAGTCCATCAGTCCAATCGATTATTTAAACGATGTTTTAATTGGTCAATACGATAAATCAACCGATGGTAAATTACCGGCTTATTTAGATGATGAAACCGTTAATCCAAATTCAAAGGCGGTTACCTTTGCTGCAATTAGATTAAATCTTACAAATGAAAGATGGAAAAATGTTCCAATCATTTTAAAAGCCGGTAAAGCTCTTAATGAAAGTAAAGTTGAAATTAGAATCCAATTCAAACCAATAGTTGATGGTATATTCCAAAATTCAACTAGAAATGAATTGGTCATTAGAGTTCAACCTAATGAAGCAATGTACCTCAAAATGAATATCAAAGTGCCTGGTGTTTCAAACAAAGTTTCTGTTTCCGAATTGGATTTAACCTATAAAAATAGATATTCAAATGAATTCTACATACCTGAAGCGTATGAATCTTTAATCAAAGATGTTCTTACTGATGATCACTCCAATTTTGTTAGAGATGATGAGTTAGATATAAGTTGGGCCTTATTTACTCCTTTATTAAACTATTTGGAATCTGAAAATGGTCCAACTCCAATTCTCTATCCTTATAATTCAAGAGGTCCTGATGGTTTACAAGATTTCATGCATAAAAATGGTTATGTTTATGATGATGATGATACTTATCAATGGCCTTTAACCACTCCTGAGGATTTGAAATCTAGTAAGCCAATGGATTAAATAATGTTCGTTATTTACTCTGTTTCCTTAACCCTTATCTATTTTTACTAATATTTTTAATTTCTAATCTATTTTACTATGTAGTATTGACACATTTTATAGTTTATGTTTTATGTTTATGTTTACTAGCATTGATCATTGCTCATTGCTCATTTATCATTGCTCATTTATCATTGCTCATTTATCATTTATCATTTCGCTAACATGAATTTTGAAAATCAAATCCCAAAAAAAAAATAAAAAAAAGAAGAAGTACACATTCTAAAAAAACTATCTTCATGTACAGACGCCAAACCAAAAATAAAAACAAAACCATAACCATAACATCATCAGCGTCAACATTCAGAACATGCACGAGACAAACATAGATCCCGATAAAGATGATGATCTATCCAAAGATTCTCTATCTTCAATATCACCCGCAACTTCATCCCCCATAAACTTAAATTTATCTCCTACAAAAGCGGAATTTGATACACCGATTCCAAGACGTGTCAAATTATATGAATTGAAGGATGATAAATGGATAGATTGCGGTACTGGTTACTGTAATGGACGCACACTGCCAACCCCGCATTTTTATGTTATCAATGAATTAAATACAGATGAAATCTTGTTAAAATCGTTCATCAAAGGTTCAACGCAATATCAAAGACAACAAGATACTTTAATCGTTTGGACAAATGTTGATAACAATATAGACTATGCATTATCATTTCAAGAGAGTGATGGATGTTTGGAACTTTGTAATTTCTTGAAAATCTTACAAAATAATAAATTGACTCCCAATATTTCGATTGTTTCAATAATTCAAAATTTCGATGGTGAAATAACAGAAGTCATTGCTGGTCCAATACCTGAATTGTTAACACCCGATATCAATAATTTAAACGAAATTTTGAGTGTTTTAACCATCAATCAATTCAAAAACAATTTGATGGATCATATTTTACAAGATAACGGATCTTGGATTTCCAAATTAATTGAGATTTTCAAAATTTCAGAATCTAACCATTCTTTAAATAACATCTATTGTCTAACTGATATCGTCAAAACGCTAATTTACTATAATGATTTAGAGATTTTCGAATTGTTAATTAATGAGCATTTCATTGATTCAATTCTAGGAATTTTGGAATATGAACCCGAATTACCAGGTTTGAAAATGAATTGGAGATTGTTTTTACAAAATCAAGTTAAATTTCATGAAGTTATCAAATTTGAAAATAACGATGTAAAGGAAAAAATAAGACAAGTTTTCATTTTGAATTTTTTAAAAGATACCGTATTGGCTAGATTCATAGATGATTCAATTTTCAATTGTATTTCAACTTTAATTCAAAACAAAGAATGTAAAATCTTGGATTTCTTAAAGTGCGATGAGCAATTTTTATCAAATTTGTTCAATCTATATGATAAACATGATGATGATGATGATGATGGTGGTGGCGACGTGAAAATTAATGGCATTAAATTACTTAATCAAATTATTCTTATGTCCAAATCGCTACAAAATTATCAACGTACCGAATTTTACAAACTGGTATTAGACAAAGGATTAATGAAAATGATTAAATATTCTATAAATGATACCAATTCAAAACATGAAAATAATAACACAATTAAAATCTTGATTACTGAAATCATTTTAATTATAATTGATCATGATCTATCTATTTTCAAAAATAATAATGAAAATAATGATAATAATAATGATAATAATAATAATGATAACGATAATGTCAATAACAATGCTCATGATAATAACTTCAATATAGAAATCTTAATTGATATTTTAATCAATATCTTGTTGAATAATGAAAACATAGGTTTGAAATCCCAATCTTTTGAAACTTTGAAATTACTCATAGATCCAAATCATGATGACAATATTAATTTCCATGATAATAATAATGATTTCCTATTTTTAGAATTTTATGAAAATTCAGCGTTTAAGTTATTCAAACCGTTAATTGAATTCAACAATTATGCTGATGATGGTGGTGATAAAGTACAAATGAATAATTCAAATTTAATCATGTTTGAAAATTTATGTGATTTGTTATCTTTCATTTCCAAGTTTCATGATCCAATATACAGCAGGTCTTTCATTTTAGAAAATCACCTATTGAAAAAGATAAATGATATAATACTCAATTCAAAATTAAAATTTCAGTTAAGATTATGTGCAGTTAGATGTTTAAGATCCATTATTCTATTAAATGATGAATTTTATACAAGGTATATAATTGAAAAGGATATCTTGAGTGGATTTATGAACTTCTTTGAACAATTTAAAAATTCAAATAATTTAATTAATTCTACATGTATCAATTTGCTTAATTGCATTTTTGAAAACTTAAATTTTTCAAATTTTAAAATTCTACAAAAATATCTTGTTGATAAATACACCTACATTTTGAAGGATAACTTCATAGGCATGAAATTAATCGATGATGCCAACAAGCAGAATAGAAAGGAGGACATTCCAGCCGACGAAGACGACGATGACGAAGAAGAAGATATCAATGATACATTCGAAATAAAGAATGAACGTGGTGTCAAAAGAAACATCGACTGTGCCTGTTCGTCACCAACGCCCGTTGTTGTTGCTCCGACAGATGTTGATGAAGTCACCGAAGAAGAAAAAGACGGGGTCGATTCAGGGAGCGGCCGTGATGGGAAAAAGGTGAAAATCCAGAGCGTTCGGCCCAACTTAATGGGTGCGGAGTTGGGCTCGGAGTAAATCTTGCGGGGGTTAATTTGGGTTTTGTTGTTTTCTTATAAAAGGAGACGTGTTGCACCCTTTTTTTCACTAAAGCAGGTCACTTTGCTTGTCTTTAGGCTAAAGTTAGATATGGAAAACTACAATTATACACAGATTTGGAAAGAGGGCTTGTTCAAAGACAAGGTTTGTTTGATTACAGGAGGTTCGGGAACTATATGCAGACAGCAAGCGGCTGCATTGGTTAAATTGGGATGTTCAGTGTCTATTGTTGGTCGTGATTCAAAACAAGTTGATGAAGTTGTTAAAATGCTTAAGAAAAGGGCTGTTGATTGCAAAGTTATTGGATTTGGTGATTGTGACGTTAGAAGTTTTGATTCAATGAAAAAGGTTGTTGATCAAACTGTTAATAAACTTCATAAAATTGATTATGTCATTTGTGGTGCTGCTGGTAATTTCTTGGCGGATTTCAACCATTTATCCTCAAATGCTTTCAAAAGCGTTGTTGACATTGATTTAATAGGATCTTTTAATACCGTTAAAGCATGTTATCCTCAATTGGTTGCTAACAAAGGTTCAATTATTTTCATCTCTGCAACGTTACATTTTTATGGCGTCCCATTCCAAAGTCATGTAAGTGCTGCAAAGGCAGGTATTGATGCCTTGTCAAATGCTTTAGCTGTCGAGTTTGGCCCAATTGGTATAAGAAGTAATTGTATTGCACCTGGCCCAATTGGTGGCACTGAAGGTTTTGACAGGATTGTACCTGATAAGGAGGATTTCGAATCCAAAATTCCATTACAAAGAGTTGGTAAAACCATGGATATCGCAAATGCTACGTTGTTTTTATTAAGTCCGGCTGCTGAATGGATAACTGGTACTATTATGGTTGTTGATGGTGGATTTTGGCAAATGGGTAATTTCAATACTTATAAATCATACCCCGATGTTTTAAAGAAAAAACTATTAGAAGAACCAAAGTTATAAAAATTATAATGTATATATTTTGGGTGTAAATTTAATGTTAATATAATGAATGTAAAATAATGCCATCATTATTAGTAAAAACTCTTCATCATTCTTCCCCCGCTTCATCCTCGTCGTCATCGTCATCTGAATCAGATGCAAATCTTGATTTGAAAGATTTAGGTCCATCATCAACCTCTTCATCAGATTCTTCAACTACTGGTTCATTCATAAATTCAGTCTTAAAATCTTCAACTTGTTGTTCAATTTCTTTCTCATCATCAGGAAACAAGTATTCTATATACTCTTCATTGATTCCATCAACATTTCTCACCTTTTTAATGATTTTAGGTAATCTTTTATTTATACTTTCAATTGTTTCTGTAGTACCGTATTCTAACTCGAAATTTTTATAGGATTCTAAAAGTAACAGTTTATCATCATCATCATCTAAAGATTTTAAAAAAGTTTCATATTGTGATCGAACATTCCTTATTGATTCAAGTTCAATCTTGAATTCAAAATTATCATTATTTTGAAATTTTTCAATTTGTTCCGATGTTGGAACTTTTAATTCAAATAAACAACGTTCAATTATGGAATTTATCTTATCACTGGACGTCGATATTTTAAAATCTAACAGTTCACGTGATAATTTAAAATTATAATTTTCAACTAATTTATCAATTATCACATCAACTATATCCAGTTTAGATGATGATTCTAAAAAATCTTCCTTTAATATAACCATTTCAACCAACTCATAACTTCTGTTATAATTACCTAACATAAATTCAAAATCAAAATAATCAATCCAATTTTGTGGGTTTTGAGGATTTACTTCAATTAATTTGTTGAATAATTTTCTAACTCTATCAAAATACTTCAATTTAATTTCAATATTAATATAATATTTAATTATATCTTCATTTGATGAAATTCCTATACCTTGACCTAAAATCTTCCTCATTGTTTCAAGATTTGAATTTCTTAATTCAAATTCCGAATATTTAATCCAAAACTGAACTATTGTAAAAATTTTATGCGGTAGTAAACTCAAAAAGTTCTTGAATATTTTACGTGAATTATCAATATTTTTGTTATCATATTCCTCCCATAATATAAATCTATAATTTAAATACCAATATGATAACCATTCCGTCTTACCTGAATTTTCATTTGGAATATTATTAATTGATTTTTGAAACGTTTCCTGAATTTCAATATCTGAAACTTTCAATGTTGAATCAATCAATAACGATAAATACATCCACCATGTTTCATAGTCTTTCCCATTTGCGTTTAATTTTTCTTCATATGCTAACTTACGTTTTTCTAAAATATAATTTTCAATGTTTTCAGATTCTACACCGTACTGCTTGTTAAAATCAATTTGAAATTTTTTCAAAATTTTAAGTTCTTCATTGTTATTCTTTAATGATTTGAATCCAAAATCATATAATTCTTTAACTTTATCTAACCTCTTCTGTTTATATTCAAACTCAATCCATTTAATCATTATTTTTGAATCAAGTTTATTGATTGAATATAAAGAATTTATAGATAATTTGAAAACATTCTCAACATTTATGACATCTCCAAAGTTAATCTCAAACTCAACCCATTTTATCCACGAATCACTATCATTGAAAACTTTAACTAACTTCTCAAATATTAATCTTTCCTCATCAATTTCATTATATCTTTCCTTAAATTCTATGTAATTAATCCAAACTTTTTTACCAGGTTTCCATTGTATCCAGTTTTCAAAAATTTCATTAACTGCAACTATACTACCAATGGATTCTTCAATTGTTATATACATATACCACAACTTATCAACTCTTGGTAATAACTTGGTTGCTCGTTCAAGTAAATTTCTTGCATGGTTTATATTCTTATTCTTAATTTCAGTTTGTATATATCTAATCCAAATTGAAACATTTTTGTAATCTACTTCAACTGCACGTTCAAAAACTGATCTTGCTCTAGGCAAATCTTTTTGATCTATTTCAAACTGAGCATATCTTAGCCATTGCCCAAAATTAAATCTATTCATACGTAGCGCATTTTCAAACTCCGTTCTTTTACGTTGTTGAAAATAATGTAATTCATCTAAATCTGCAATTTTGAAATCAACTGTTTTAAGTTCATTCTTGCTGGATTCATATGCAGATTTTAATAATTTTGATGCCGTAAATTGTTTTGATTCCTTTTCATCTTCATATTCTCTTTTCCTCTTATTACCAGACATTGTTTAATTCTACAGAATCTATAAAAAAAATGTGTGTTGTAAAAGATGTAGGACCTCAACATGAATCTTTAACTTTAATTTTCTATTTCCTATTTTCTTATTTTTTTGTTTTTTTTTCAAACGCGGTTTCCCTTGTGTCAATTCTGATTATTTCTTAATTTGTAACAAAAACACCAAAAACCAAAACCTACCAGAATACTAAATACATCTAACTAAATACATTTTAAATCATATAATATAAATAAAAAATTAATTTTCAGACAATGACGGTAAAGCAAGAGCCTATACTGGAAGACATTCAACTTTTAATTGTTAAAGATAATTCAGAAAACGGGTTGAATGATGAATCAATTGATGAATTAAAATTTGGACTTGATTCCTTAATTAATTTAAATATCAACAATGTATTTAAAATAACTGCTGTTGAAGAACTTGAGACATTGACTAGAAATCAGTTGTCTCAATATACACATGTAATATCAAATTCAATAGATATTCCAAATTTTGATGTAATTTCAAATGAATTATTGATACCAATAGTATCACAAGATTGGTTGAAAAATGTAATTAAATTCAAAAAAATTTTACCATTAAGACCATATTCACCAGATTCAAGAAATATTTTCAAAAATCTAACAATTACTAGCTCAACATCTTGGAAAATGGATGACAAAAGTATTCTAAAATGTATGACCAGGACATTTGGTGGTATTTATATAACTGATTTAAGAAGATCAATAACTCATTTTATATCTGACAATTTGGAGGATGACAGTACCAAATTAATTTTGTCATTCAATCAGTCTAATAATGAAAATGAAAGAGATATCTTTATTGTTACAAGTAACTGGGTATTCGACTCAATTATTTCTGGAAAGGTATTACCTGAAAAAGATTATTTACTTAATAAACAAAAAAAGGCTGCTAATAAGCATATTGAAATACCTTCTTATTTGAAAGAAGTTGATTTTGAAATATCTGGTGATATGAATATCTCATCAAACTTGTTAAACAATCTGTCGACGTATTTTAAAGAAAATAAAAATAGCAGTGAACACATTTACTTAACTGATAAAATAGATTCAAAGATTTTAAATCCAGTCAAGCAAAGAACATTTGATTACGTGTTTGCAATGATTTTCAATAAATCAAGTAAACTCAGTTCGAACTCGTTACTTTATTATCCTGTAAATAAAGAAAACGTTCAAGGCAGTGATAAAATTGTGGTTGCAGTTACAAATTACACAGGAGATTCCAGAATATATATTGAGGAATTGATTGAAAGAATGGGTTGTAAGTTTACAAAATCATTGAAAACTTTAAACACTCATTTGGTTTCATCTAAAAAAATTGGTAAAAAAGTCGAATTTGCTAAAAAATGGAAGATTAAAACTATTAATCACTGTTGGGTTGAAGACTGCTTTATAAATTGGAAAATACTTAACGAATTAAAATATCACAAACTGCCAAGAGATATTGCAAATGTTAGAATTATTGGTAGTATTGAGTTTAATGGTTTTAATCATCAACTTGATGATAAAAAAATTATTGGGCCTAATGAAAGTAAGCAAGTTAATGAGCATAATGAAGGTAAAATGGAAAGTGTTGAAAAAGAAGAACACGAAAATATTGAAATCCCAGATGTGATAACTGATTCGGTCGAGTTAAATTGTGCAGAGGCTACTAAAGATATTGAAACTTCAAAATCAAATTCAAACATAGCAACGGCAAAATTAAAAGCAAAAACAAAACTAAAACCAAAACCAAAATTAACAGCAAAACCAAAGGCTAAAAAGATAGAAGAACTAGTGCCCGAAGATATTAAAGAAACCGTTGAATTTGAACGTCCAGTTGAAAAGGAAGGTAAGAGCAATGACGATGCAATATGGGAAATGTCCAATGATACCCAAATAACTGAACCTCAATTAAATTCAGAAACAAAACTAATCTCAAAGATTGAATCCAAAAATGACGCTAAGTCTAAAATCAAATCATCAAGTAACAAAAGAAAAGCATCTGAAATTGAAGAAGGTAGGGAAATTGAAAGCCCCAAGAAGAAAGAAATTATCAAAACTCCAAATGATACTGGTAAACCATACAATATTGTTGCAATTGTTACAGGTTTCGATGGTACATTATCAACGGGTGATAAGAGAGAATTGAAGAAAATTGGTATTACAATCTTGGAGACTCCAAATAAGACCTTAAACTGTATTATTGCACCAAGTTTATTACGTACACAAAAGTTTTTAACTGCATTATCGTTTGATCCTGAATATTTGCTTGAACCATTATTTTTAAGTGATGTTTTAGGTACATTGGATAGTGTTAATAAAATTGGAGATTTTGAATCAATTGCTCCTAAAATTGATAATTATAATATTTGGAAACATGTTGACTTTGAAAAAGATATAGAACCTAAAAGATTATTTCACAAGGGGACTTCAAAAGATGAAGCCATTGAATATTTGAAACATTCAAAAAATGGGTTGTTCTCGGGTTTTATTTTTAATCTTTCATCTGGATTAAATGGGGGGTTTGATATAATCAAACCAATCTTGAAGTCATTTGGGTGTAAACAATGTAATAATTTCAAAGACACTTCCAAAACTGCTGCAGTAAATACAAATAAAAAGGTTAACAGTATTTCAGATGTTGCCATTTTAGTATGTGGAGTGGGAGAGAATAAAATTCAAAAACACTTTATGAAAGTTTGCGATGAATCTTCTACAAAATATGTTATACTGGAATGGGACACTCTTGTCTGTGCCATTTTTGAAGCTGGTCTTACAGTCACCAAGGGAAATGTGCTTCAACAAAATGGAGTTTGTGTGTAAATTATAAATTAGATACATATTGACATAAAGAACTACTGTAAAGAAATATACACCTTACTCGCTCTGAAAATTTTGTAACACCAAAAACTAACAAGAATCTTGAAGAATTCCCCTTCTTTTGTGCTTCGCAAACTGACAGGATGACCTCTGAAAGCTGGTTATTACGAAGCAAACACCATGAATGGTATTATTTTCGTTTGCAAATGTATGTGACATAAAAAAAAAAGAAAAAAGAAAAAAGAAAAAGGAAAACAAAAGCATTCACAATAAAACCAAATACTAACCTTTTACTAACAGAACAACTAAAAGTGAACCTGATCCAATGACTTGGAAACTAGACATACTTAAATGTCTTCAACAAACGCATGGTATCTTTGGACAAGCCATTGAATTTGATATAATGCTTAATTCAGACATCAAAGGCCATGAAACCATTGTCCGAGTACATTTCCAAGACCGTGCGCAGTTTGCAGAATCTATAGCAGCCGGTGTTTTCGACGATGACAACAATGGAGACGCCGGTATTAGGATTGTGGCACAGAGTGCTTCATTGCAAGGTGTTGTAACAGATCGAATAAATTGGGATATATAGTTTATAACTTAGACTGTGTAAGTAAAGATGGGAGATGTACACGCTATCGTAAATAATTGTGGAATTGAGAATATCGCTGTGACAAAGTTTGCTTCTCTGGTATTGTAATTGTCTACTAATCTGGTTTTTCTTTTTAAAAAAAGGGTGTTTTTAAGGACAATTAATAAGATTTTTTAGAGACAAGACAATGCTAGTTTCAGACTGGATATTTCGTTGTCTGTGGGGGCTTTTTTTTAGTCTCTGGGTGACAGAGAGTGTTGTTACTGCTGATGACCAAGTGTGGAATCCAGAAATAACGACTTCAATGTTTCCATTTATATTCAATGTATTGCAATTTGAAGATACTAATAGAGTTATGTTGCTCTCATCTGAAGGGTTGTTTTTATCAGAAGATGCTGGAAAAAATTGGAACCTTGTCGATTTAAAGGACAACGCTGGTAATGATATACAACCCAAAGCAATTCAAGAATTCGATCATATCCCAAACACAGCTTTTGTTTTCACCCAATTTTCAGAACATTTTTATACTAGAGACGCTGGTAAGACTTGGAATTCTTTTGAACTTCCAGTTACCGGAGCTATATTTGGTAGTGCACAGATTAACTACGCTAATAATGATTATATTCTTATACAAGTGAAGTATTTTGATAACGGTAAACTTGCCGAACGTACATTTTATTCGAAGGATGGTTTAGAAAGTCCACCGGTGGCTATTGAAATGGATAATATTGGTGATTGTACTTTTACTAAACTTAACCCATCTTTCACTCAAGGTGAGGATTCGACAATTATTTGTATTCGAAGAGAATTAAATTATCTGGGACAAATCAAAAGTGATCACGTTTTTGCTTCCACTGATTTCTTTGAAACTGTTATTGAATCCCCTGATTCAATACTGTCCACCTCCCACATTTTAGAGATAAGAATTATTGAATCGTTTGTTGCGTTAGTTGTTACAACTGATAGATATTTGAGTGATTCGATCGTTTTATATACATCAAAAGATGGTATTGCATTTTTCAAAGCTATTTTTGAAGATGAATCAACCGATTCAATGTTTAGCATTTTAGACTCAACTTCAAACGCTTTGTATATCACACGGAGACAAAATGCTCATATGAGCACAGCGTCACAGGTTTACAGATCTGATTCAGATGGTAGATATTTCAAGAAAATTTTTAGTGATGTTTTCTCAAATATGTTAGGTATGTCATTAATCAGTAAAGTGGAAACTTTAGATGGTGTTTGGATTGCTTCTCATAATGAAGAATATCGTGGTCCACGAAACCCCCTATCAAAGTCAAAAATTACATTAGATGATGGTGAAAATTGGAGTTATTTGAAAATTATTGATTCTGAGACATGCCATAACGATGATGAATGTTCTTTGCATATCGCATGGTTAACTCAAAGAACGGGTAGTGGGGAGATTAAAAGTGGTTCTACCCCTGGTATTTTACTTGGTATTGGTAATGTTGGTAAATACCTTGAAAGTGATATCTCCAAATTAAGTACTTTCATTTCACGAGATGGTGGTATTTCTTGGAGAAAGGTCATTGATAAACCTTCAATTTTTGGATTTGGAGATGTTGGAAATATCATTGTTACTGTGCCGATTGATTTAACCTTTTATATGAATGGATCCACAGATAATTTGTCTGACTCTTTCAGTTATTCTTTAGATCAGGGAGATTCATGGACTGAAATTAAGTTGGATAGTAAGTTTTTACCTTCATTTGTTGTTAATAATAAGGATAATACCGAAAAAACGTTAATGATTTACGGTTCAACTTTTGAAGGGGAAGACGTAAGTTTTATTGTTCACACGCTTGATTTTTCTACAGCATTTGATAGAACCTGTGAAGATGATGACATAGAAGAGTGGTTTGCAAGAAGAACCGATCCAGAAGCTGATAAGGGAACATGTGTGTATGGACACTCGGAAAAGTTTAAAAGAAGAAAGTCAGATGCAAAATGCTTTATCAATAAGAATTATGATGATTTAAAACCAATCGAGCAGCCATGTGAGTGTACAATCAAAGATTCTGAGTGCAGTTCTGGATTTGTAGCTGATGAAAATGGTGAGTGCCAACCTGTTTTATCTCTTTTAGCAAATTATTGTGATAATAAAATTTCTTCAATAAAATTCTCAACACGTAGAATTATTGCAGGTAATTTATGTACAGGTGGTTATCAACCACCAACTGATGATTACACATTAAAATGTAAAGAAGCAAAGGATGAAAAATCAAGGAATGTCATTAATACAAGACTAACATCATTTGGTGAAAATATTTCATTTTATCAATACTTAAATAAAAATAATACGAAAGAATCTTATCAAGACGAAACCTTACTTATTTTGACAGCTTCCAGAAAGGTATATATATCTTATGATTCCAATACTTTTAATGTTATAGCAGATGATAAGTCCTTTATTTACATTTTTACTAATCCTTACTGGCCTGACTCATTTTACTTAGTTACAGATAAAGGTGAAATTTTAGGCTCAACTGACAGAGGTAAAACTCTGACTGAAACTGTCTCCCCATATGTTTCTGAAGGCTATAGTTCTTACAATATGGTATTTGATAAAAATAATCAAAATACCTATATTTTATTTTCGAATATAAATTGTGATGCATCTAATAATTGTCAATCATATGCATCAATTACTGAAGATAATGGACTAACTTTCCAAGATTTGGTTCAAAATGTTGACAATTGTGTTTTTGCTGAAAGTGTTTTTGATTCAACAGAATATGAGGTTTTTGATACACAAATTCTTTGTTCACAAAGAGTTGAAAATGAGGCATACGATAGACTCATTTCATCAACAGATGCTTTTAATTCAGATCCTCAAGTTATTTTTGAAAAAATCGTTGGATTTGCAACAAGTGGTAAGTATGTGGTTGTTGCTGCAATTAATGATAAACCTGATGAAAATGGTGAATTAACTTTAACCGGGTATGTTACGGTTGATGGTCGTAATTTTGCAGAAATGCATACTCCAAACGTATATGGTAAGCAAACTGCCTATACAATTCTTGATGTTAATTCCGATGAATTGTTTGTTCATTTTACAATGGTTGATGCTCCAGGACAAGAATTCGGATCGATTTTAAAAGCCAATTACAATGGTACTTTGTTTACAACATCACTAGAGTTTGTTAATCGAAACAGTGATGCTTATGTTGATTTTGAAAGTTCGCAAAGTCTTGAAGGTCTAATGCTTGCAAACATTGTTTGGACGCCAAATGCTTCTCCCAAACAACTAGTTACAAGAATTTCTCATAACGATGGTGCAACTTGGTCTGAACTAATTCCACCTGCAAAGGATTCCACAGGAAGAGCATATAATTGTAAAGGCTGTTTCTTACATTTACACTCATACACTGAGAGATTAGATCCATCTCGTGATACATTTTCATCCGCGTCTGCATTGGGTATGATGTTTGGTCTAGGTAACGTTGGTACAACACTCAATTCATTGGATAATGAAAATAATGATATTGCATTATTTTTCACCAAAGATGCAGGTATTTCTTGGAAAGAGGTTATTAAAGGACGTTACATTTGGGAATTTGGTGATCAGGGTACTGTTTTGGTTATTGTTGAAACGGGTGTTGAAGTTGATACACTAAAGTATTCGCTTGACTTTGGGGACACGTGGATTGATTATAAATTTTCAACTGATAAAAAGTATGTTGTCGAAGATATTGCAACTGTTCCATCAGATACTTCATTAAAATTCATTCTAATCGTCAAAGATGCAGATGTTTCACACAGTGTCTTTACGATCAATTTTTCAAATGTTTATTCGAGACAATGTGATTTACCATTAGATACAAAAGATTCGATTGGGGATGACTATGAATTTTTTATTCCTCAACATCCAGCGTTAAAAGAAAGATGTTTATTTGGACATGAAACAAAATATGTACGTAGAAAATCAAAAAGTAACTGTTTTGTGGGTATGGCACCGTTGTATTTAGCATCAACAGTTGTTAAAAATTGTAAATGTACAAGGGAAGATTATGAATGTGATTATAATTATGAAGTAGCACAAGATGGTACATGTAAGTTAGTTGCGGGTTTAGAAAGTAAAAAAGGTGACGAACTTTGTAAAAATGAAAATGTCAATGAATGGTGGGAGCCAACGGGATATCGTAAATTACAGAGAAGTACATGTGATGGTGGTTTACTATTAGATAAATGGAATTCACATCCATGTTCAGGTAAAACAATCGAAAAAGTTGGTATTAGTGGATGGGCAATGTTTTGGGTAATTTTTGTTCCATTCTTGGCATTTGCAATTGCTTTGGTTGTAGTTTATGAGCGTGGTATTCGTAGAAATGGTGGATTCACAAGATTAGGAGAAATTAGACTTGATGAAGGTGATAACTTACAATTAGTTGAAGAAAATAATCTTGATAAAGCAATTAATTTGGTTGTTAGATTTGGAGTGTTCAGTTTTCAACTAATGGGTAAATCATTTAGATTTGGATTGAAGCTATTTGATAAAGTAAGAGGCCACGATTCCTCATATCATAATCCAGGTGGTATGGGCGCATTTTTCAATGATATGGTTGATGATGATAATTCACTATTTGGAGATTTGAATGATGACGAAGATGCTAGAGAAATTGATAGTTTTCTAGAACGTTCAAATGGATTTCAAGATGATGATGGCACCGATTTCAATAGTTTTATAACTCACGATGAAAATGAACATGAAGGATATCAAGACCATCACGAGGCTCCAGTTGATGCTGAAAATGCAGAGTTTCGTTTGAGTGATGATGAGAATGACAGCTGAGTATGCCCGTGGATATTTGACACTTTTGTTATCTAGTTTGATTTAGTTATTTATTTATTTATTTATTTATTTATTCTGCTGTGTTTACTTTTGTTGTAGTAATATAAATCTTAAAAGAAGTAACAATTGATTACGTAACATTTCAAAATTTCGTGAGGTTTTTTATTACAAGACACATGTTGACGACATGTTGGTTCGAAAGGTACGACGGTATTAGACGTTGTTCTTTTTTGACAGTCAAACATAAACGCTAAAGAAACAATGTACAGATCGTCACTTATATTAGTTCGGTATGCAACTAAAACTTCTCCTATACAAAGATCATTTTCTACCAGTATGATGAGTTTCAAAGAATTACCAAGGCCAAGTAAACAATACATGTCAGATTTAGGAGAACAACCAATTCCATTAACTGAAGCAGATATAGCAGCACAAGAAGTTGCAGATATTGATATACCGCAAGCAACTGTTGATGAAAAGGCAGAAATCAAAAAGCAAATGAAAAAAAGATCACTACGAATGACATTTTGGCAATTATTTTTAATCACTTTATTAGGTAGCTCGACATTGAATATTATGAGAGAGAAAAACTTGAAGGAAGAGTTGGATGAAAATTTTGATAAAAAATTTATGGTATTGACAAAGCTAATAAAAGATGCAGAAGATGGTAGAATAACGATAGAAGAAGCAAGAGAAACCATGAAAAGTTGGAATGATAGATTTGTTGATGTTTTCGAATTGAAACCTGTTGAAATTGAAGGTATTACGGGTTTAGATAAAAGACAACTTCAATTAGCATTCAACAAGATAAAGGGAATAGAGTTTCATGAAGAAGAATTGTCTGGAGGAGGTAATGGACAATCCACAAATGAATATAAGCCTACTGAAAAACTAAATAAATTCTTATAAGTTACTAAACAAGTAAATATGATAAACTTAGAATTAAACGTAGACATTCAATATTTTTCTAGAATATATTAAAATTAAGGTATAGTATAAAAGGTTATAAAATTTGCTAGAACTTTTAGTAACATAAAAAAATTATTATCTAATAAAACAGGATAAAGAAACTTGAAATTAAAACACACCGTATAATGCATCTTTATTATCCGCTCCAATATCTATAAAGCATTGGAGACTCAAAACTAATTGGCTTAACAGACTCATTAACATTTTCTGCTGTTTCAGTATTGTCACCTTCTTCAAGTATATTAAGCTGTTTTCTTGGTGGTTTATATAAAATTTCCTTTGATTGGTTGATTAAATTTTTTATTGCCTTAATATCGACATCTTTATAATCATCAGTGGATTCTAAAATTGAAATAATTTGTAAAAGTTTTGAGGTTGCAGCATTATTATATTTGAATATACTTAATTTTTCTTCCAATAATTCATTGGATTTTTTATCAATTAATCGTTTTTGTAATTCAAACTCTTTTTCTAATAAATTTAATTTTGAAACTTTCATATCAACAATTTTTAGCTGCAGCTGCATAATGTTAACTAAAGACTTGTTCATCTCTCTTTCTTCAAAATTTGCAAATAAATGAGATCTTGCGCCAATAATACCAAACGCATTAGCTGCAGCATCTTTAATATCATTCAAAGGATCTTGTTTTGCATCTTCCTGTTCCTTGCTGTATTGTTCTTTATAACAGTTTAACTTCTTTTCTAATTTTTTATCCATCACTTTAATTGCTCTGTTTGATGCAGCAACGGCAACATCGGAATCAACCATATTAACAAGAAATGCTAATGTTGACATTATTGGATTATCTTTTGGAGAAAATGACAAATTTGGAACGTACTTCAGAGGCCCCAAAGCTTCTTTATTATCTTCTAAGAATTTGTCTTCAATTGGTAATTGCAAAAACCTAATGATACATTCATCGGGAGTCTTTGAATTACCAACAAACTCAGCAATTTTATACCAATCATTTTTGAACTTTGACGCACCTTGGATCAATTTTTTCAAGGACTCTTCATCCCATTTATCATCAATATCGGATTTGATTATTTTTTGCTTTTTGGTTATTTGTTCGTCCTTTGTTTCGTTTAAATCGTTTTCTGTAATAGGATGCTTTTTATTCAATACCGATTTGAAATTTTCTAAATCTGGAAAAGTTGTCGGTGGTTTGTAACTTTCAAATGGAAACATGCCTCGAGGAGTATCAAAGTCTACTATAAAATCACCTGTATATGGTGGCTCCTGTTGTTCTGGTCTTGTTTCAGGGTTCACTTGATAATTGATCAAACCCCATTTACTCAAAAATTTATGTAATCGAAGTAATGCACCTGCATCACCAATTAAGTTTCTACGAACAGAAGTATAGGATAAGTAGTCATTTGGATTTAATCTATAAGTATTAATCATGAAATTTCTGTATTTCAGATATATTTCAGGACTTTTATTTTTAATCACATTCTGAAAAAACTCAGGTAATGACTCACGTTCAATTTGATGGATTTTTGATAAATCAAACCATGATGAATAAGATGGTAAAACAATTGTATGTGATTGAGTTTCAATGCTTGACAATGATATAGTTGGTTTTTGTCTAACTGATGTTGAAGATGGTTCTTTCTTCACTTTTTTTAATTTGGCAACGGCATCGACCATATTTGAAAGGTTATCGTCATCCACATTGCTATCAGCATCAGCGTCCATGTTTATATCATCAAAATCTTTATCTTTCAAATCATCTTCAGTTGTCTGTGGTAATAAAGGATCATTAAATAAATCATCCATATCATTATTTATTGGTTCTTCATTATTTTCTTCAATTTTATCTTTACTGTTATCGTCCTTTTTATATTCACTTTTGTCTTCACTTTTGTCTTCACTTTTGTCTTCACTTTTGTCTTCACTTTTGTCTTCACTTTTGTCTTCACTTTTGTCTTCACTTTTGTCTTCACTTTTGTCTTCACTTTTGTCTTCACTTTTGTCTTCACTTTTGTCTTCACTTTTGTCTTCACTTTTGTCCTCACTTTTATCCTCACTTTCCTCTTCAGCTTTATCTTCACTCTTATTTTCATTTTCCTCTTCAGACTTAGTTTTGTTCTCATCTTTGTTTTCATTATTTACATTATATGCATTGCCACTTCTACTTTCAACATTAGTTTCAGGTATTAGTTCGTTTAAGTTTTTATCTTCATTTATTGGTGTTTCATCATGTGGTATATTAGAATTGAAATTATTAGGTGCTTCAATAGTCTCGGTTACTTTTGTATTGTCGGTTAGAACGTTACTGTTAGTTTCATCGTGGAATCCTTCTTTATCGTGGTTATTACCAATTGAGTCATCCATCTTTGGCTCGATTGAAGTTTCGGTCTTACCAACCTCTCGGTCAATTTTGGAGATAACTGGCACACTTTTTTCAACACCTGCAACATCTGCGCTCTCCATACTCCCGTGTGTCTGATCTGTGTTTTCCATTGCAATCAGATATGCTTCGCCAAACAATATTTTAGGATAACAAAACAAACATAAACAGCTTAGGACTTTTGTAGAACAATAAAACAAAAAAACATGCTCAAGAAATGCTTTGTCGCTGCTGCCGGGTAAACTGAGGATATATTATCTACTATATGACTTTCCTCAATAAATTATTTGTCTTTCACTTGCTGCTGTTCTTCATTTCAAGGCTAAATATCATCAGCTACATAAGAAATGGGTATAATTGGAAGAGGTGTGAAGTTTGCAGTAAAGAGTACATTTTTTGCAACTTCGTTCGGGCTTGGGTTTGCTACCTTTGCACGACCATGGCCCGACTCTCCATTTTGGGCAAAACCAAAGGATTTAGTCAAAGAAAAGAACCAAAATATAGAATTAAAAGCAAATAACTTGTCTCAATATAGTCAATTGGCTAATTATGCAGAATTTAGTAATTCTCTTGTGTTCCAAACTTGTTTAAAGGATGAAAACTTTGAGTTAATGGAATTGAGTAAATTAATTCCTGAAATTCATCGTCATAATCAAGTATCTCAAGGTTTATTAAACTTAACATCACCAATTGTTATGGTTAATAGGAAAGATGGTGAGTTAGTATTATTTGGTAAGGCGGATAATAAGAACGTGGTTGGACTGGACGGAAAGGTGCATAATGGAATTGCATTGATTTTATTGGATGAATCATTATGTTTTTGTGGATTTGATAAGCTACCAAGTAAAAGAGGTGTTACTGCAAAATTAAATGTTAATTTGAAAGGCAAAATACAACCCAATTCATCTTTCATTTTAAGTGCTAAAGTTCAAGGAGCTAGAGGGCGTAAAGTTGATATTGATGGTAAAATTGAGTCTTTAGATGGTGAAGTGATTGCTGATGCAAAATGTTTATTGGTTGAACCTAGATGGTTCAAATGGTTTAGTTGGGTAGAATTGTTTTAATTTTGTGTATATGGATGTTTAATGTTACGTAATTTAATGGATTGTTTTTAGTTTATCTTAATTTTTAAATTTTGTATTCTATGTTTTACTCATATTAAATATTAAATACTAAATATTAAATATTAACTGAAAATGGAAAATCGAGAAGGAAATTTCATGTTGAGAAATTTCACTATTATCTACATATTTGTTCATTGCTTTTCCTTCTTTCTTTGAAAACTAACATACAATGAACAATCGAGATGAAGAGTTTGAGGATTCGATGTTTGATATCAATTCCAAGGATGAGAAACTTTCAATTAAAGAGAAGGAAGAAGTGAAAAGACAAGGTATACTTGACCTATATAATATAAATGCAATGAATCAAGTTATAAGTGATAATTCAACGAGACCTATAAATATACTTAAGTTTAACTTCATTGGTGCAGATGGAAAGTTTCGTGATTCTTTTTTACATAAACAGTTAGATCCAATAATATCTGAACTAAACAATAATTGTAAATCATTAACTTTATCAAAATTATTAAAAGACATTGATTTGGTAAATTTTAACTTGGTTAAAAATGATGTTATTTCAAATATTGGATGTCAAATTTCCTTACCTGAAAGCCAACCAATTGATATTTTTAATCCAGATTTACTAAATGTTATTGTTAATATGCAAGTTATACCGGTTAAAAAATTCTTTATGAAAATTGGTACGAATGTTGGTAATGGTGAAGGAGACGGATATATAAAATTACAATGGAAAAATATATTTGGTGGTGGAGAATCAATTGATTTAGATACTAATATATCATCAAATGAATTCAAAATGAGATCGAGTAAATCGCAATATTTGATAAATTATTCAAGTCCGGTGTTTAATTCATCAAATTATAAGTTCAATACAATTTTATACCATTCATCGAGGTCGATTGACTACACTTCGTACCATAATCAATCAGTTGAAGGATTAACATTCAAGTTTGGTACAAATAACTTACCCATTGAAAACAAATTTAATCACGAAATTTCAATTGAAAATTTAATTAGATCAATTGATTTAAAAAACTCAACTAATACATTCAGGAATAATTCATTAATGACGGACTATTTTTTATTCAATTCAGGAAGTAATTATAAATCATCAATTACATATTCAATTTTAAAAGATAATAGAGATGCAAAGTACATTTTTGATAAGGGTTATTATATGAGATTTTCAAATGAACTATCATTATTTTCATCAAATAAATTTGTTAAATCGAGCTTTGATTATTCAAAAGGTTACAGATTATCATCAAATTTAATATTCAATCTTAACTTTAAATCGGGTATAATTTGTCCAATTAAATCAGATTTGGTTCATCCAATGGATAAATTTCAACTAGGTGGATCAAATGATTTGAAAGGTTGGCTTGTTTCGGGTATGGGACCAAAACAGATGAATTCAAGTTTAGGTGGCAATTATTTTCATGCTGTTGGATTAAACTTATTTTCAAATTTACCATATTATAATGATTCAGGAATTAAACTTCATTTGTTTACGAATGTAGGTAAATTGACTAACAACTTAAATATCAATAACGTTTTGAAAAATAATTGTTTGAGTACAGGATTCGGTCTTTCATACTCACATCCGATGGCCGCATTTGAATTAAATTGGGCAGTTCCAGTCATTGCAAATTCAAATGATGGTTTAAGAAAAGGTATTCAATGGGGTATTGGAATTTCGTTTTTATGAAGCAGAACATTAAATCATTAAATAAATAAACTGTATATAGAAGAACAAAATATTTACTATTTAACTAATTCATCACGGCTTCTAATCCATTCCTTGTGTATAACCAAAACCTTTGGAATGATTAGAGATTCAATTTCAACATTTTCATTAATTTGAGACTGTGATAATCTAATCCAATCGGTATCGTCTGGAGTAACAAAAACAACTTCATGCTTCCTTGTCTGAAGTAAATTACCGATAACCAATTGATGATTATATCTTTTCAAGGCAGTTGTTGCCTTCTTGATTAAAATTGAGTCATCCGTTTCTAACTTGAAACTTACAATCATTGCAATTGGGGCCCAAGAATCAACTAATCTTCTTAAAAACTTCGGTACAGGTTCCAAATCAACAACTAACTTACCACCATGATCTTGGCTTTGAATTTTATGTTCAGGTAATCTTGAACTTGGTAAAAAAAAATCAGAGACAGCAGCTGCTAAATAAAACAAAGCATCTGAACCAATTACTGACAATTCTTGTGCGATTAATTTCAAAGTAAATAAATATTGATTAACAGTTGTGAATGGAACTAGTAAAAGCATATTATTTCTTTTAGCCTTTTGATACTTATGTAAAACGGTAAATAAATCTTTCTGTAATACATCATCAACTTCAATTTTTTCACCATTTTCAGAAAATTGCAAATGATCTAATAAGCAGTTGGTTGTATGACTAAAATGTTTTGAATATGGTAATAGCGAGAATTCTCTATGTAGAAAGATAACAGAATAATCATTTTCTAAGAAGTATTCGGCAGATGTTGCACCTCTTGTACCAGCACTAAAATTATCAATAAACCTAACGGTATTGTTTTCTAATGGAACTGTAGTACCACCAGACGTAACTAATACAATCTTTCTATTCTTTCTATGGTTAAAATTAATGAAACTAGCAACGTCATTACTAATTTGGGATAAATATGGAGGTGGTTTGTGGAATCTAAAATAGTTGTCTTCATCAATTGGAGTTGCAGCGGGGAATTCTGGAATAGAACGGTCGATTGCAGTATCTGTATTTGGTGTGGAGGTGGCCACTTTACTCAGAAACGGTCTGTCCATGATCAATTAAATGCTGGTTGTTTTGAAATACCCAAACACCCAATTTCTCCAGGACTATGCACTCCATATCATGTAGCATACATCTATCATCATAATAAAGAAGACATTTCCAGTTTTTCTGTTCCGCGTCGATCGACCCGGAGTTGGAGTCTTGCGGTTTTGTTTTTTCCTTTTCCAATTTCCATTTTCGATTTTCCAGTTTCCGTTTTCGATTTCGATTTCGATTTCTGCCGTCTTTTGTTGCTGAAACTTGCGAATGGCAAATGGCAAAAGAAGAGGATTGGCATCAACTGTTGCTTCTGTTTTCTTTTCTTCAGGACCTCTAAACATATTTACACGGACCCGTTCTGCTTGTTTCTAACCCAGTTTCCGGTTTTTCTGTTTGTTGTTAGTTCAGAGCGTTGTTTCCCCCCATTTCCGTCTTTCTTTTTTTTGACGTATTGGCCCTCTATTGTCTGTCTTTCAAACAGTTCTATCTTGTATTTCTTATCTCTGTTGTTTCCATTGGTTTTTGAGGATTTCAATTCATTTATTTGTTTTTTTTCATAGTCGAAATACCATTCAATTCGATTTTTTATCTTTGTTTAACTCCATTTTTTATTCCAATTTACCATGTCAACAGATCAACCTCAATCTCAATCAGTCGATCAAGACACTCAATCTCAACCACAAATTGATTTACAACCACAATTATCCTCTGACTCAACTTCTCAAATCCTCCAACCTTCAGATGATAACAATTCAAATGTTCACGTTGCTTCAATCTCTGATGGTGGTCGTGAACTTTCAAAAACAATTTTATATGTTGGTAACGTCCATAGGAGTATATCCGATGTTGCATTACAAGAATTGTTTACTAATTTAGGTAATCCAATTAAAAGTATTAAAGTCTTGCAAGATAAAAATAAACCTGGTTTTAATTATGCTTTTGTTGAGTATGAAAATCCTGAATTTGCTGATATTGCTTTAAATTCTTTGAATAACTTATTAATTGCTGATAATCAATTAAGAATTAATAAAGCGTATCAAACTCAAACTATCAAAAATAATGATACTTTTAATCTATTCATTGGTGATTTATCCTTGGAAGTTAATGATGAAATGCTATCAAGTATTTTCAAAAAATTTAATTCTTTAGTTCAAGCTAATGTTATGTGGGATATGAAAAGTGGTAGGTCAAGAGGTTATGGTTTTGTTTGTTTTAATGACAGAAATGATGCTGAAGAGGCTTTGCAATCAATGAATGGTTACGTTTTAGGTGACCGTCCAATTAGATTGAATTGGGCTTCTCATAGAGATCGTAATAACAATAACAATAACAACAATAACCATAATTACAATTATTACAGCAATAACCAATATAACCATAATAACAACCATTACAATCATAACAATCATTACAACACGATGAATAATATGATGAATGACGTTAACAAGAATTTGAATAATAATAATAGCAATGAAAACAATGAAAACGCCAACATTAATGGTATGATAAATTTATCTATGATGAATAAAGATAACAATAATCAACTGTCTTTTAATGGCTCTTTAGTTAACAATAGTTCAAACATTAATCCAATGAATAATAATAACGGCGGCAAATTTCGTAATAATATTATTTCAATGCATCAAATGGACATTAATTCGAATGGTCATCAAAGTATAAGACCACCACCTCAACAACAATCAATGAATGGAACAATATCTTATGAAATGGTTTTAAGACAGACACCAAATTGGTTATCGGTTGTTTATTTAGGTAACTTAGCTGAATTCACTTCACAGAATGACTTAATTCCTTTATTACAAAATTTTGGTTATATTGTTAATTTTAAATTGTTGAACGAAAAAAATTGTGCATTTGTAACTTATGATACACATGAAAGAGCTGCTTTAGCAATCGTCCAGTTGTCCGGATTTACAATTAATGGTAGACCATTGAAATGTGGATGGGGTAAGTCAACCAAAGGTTCTGGAAATATGAGAAGTATGCCTCAAACAATTAGAAATTAATCTCTGTTAGTGTTAAAATTTTGAAAAGTAATATTTTGTTATTTACATTTATAGGTACTGTTACTTGATTTTTCTTATTAACACATGCACCTTGTGTTTTTGTTATCACCATAGAAGTATTGTTCATTTACATTTACTATTTTCATCCTGTCTCCTCCCCAATTATTCACTATTTATTTCATATTCTATTTATTTATTTATTGTTTATTTATTTATTTATTTACTTACTTATTTGGATTTTATAGTTATTTAGTTATTTAGTTATTTGCGAATTGCGTTTTTTTAGTCTATTTGTTAATCTAAACCTAATCACATATTTATGGATTTGCTAGTGGTCTAAAGCGCATAACATCGCGTAGTTGTTTCGTGTTTTTGTTTCATGAATTTGTTACTTTTAAGTATCAACATTTTTTTCAATGTATTTTTCTATTTTCCATTTTACTTTTTAGTTTAATAACTTAAACAACAAACATCTGAATATCAAACACTAATATTCAAGTATGAGTGGTTTTAATAATGTATTGTTTTCAAGAAATCATTATACTCCACATTATAGTACGCCGTATAGAATTGAAAGGGTTACAATTCATATAAAAGAACTGGATACAACAGCAACAATTTACCCAATTTTAAATATAAATGAAATTCCAGTCAATTTGATTCAGTTTCTAGCACAAGAATATAACGATGAAATTATACGAGGGGATACACTACCGTTTTTTGAACCTTTAACAGATACAGAATTTTCAAACTATTGGTTTCAGCAATTTACTGGAATTATGTGTATTGGTGATGAACCTCATTTGAATGATCCCTCTGTTAGTGTTAATGATTGGGCTAAAAAATGCCTAGGTGCCTTTTTCATCAAGTCTGCATATCCTGGAAGATGTTCACATATATGTACAACTAATTTTTTAGTCAATGCAGGTATTAGAAAACGTGGTATTGGCTTTTATATCTGTGAATGTTTTATCAGATGGGCACCAACTCTAGGATACAGTAAATGTATAGTTGAATTAGTTTTTGAAACCAACTTAGGTGGTAAAAGATTATTAGAAAAATGTGGATTTATTAAAGTTGGTAAAGTTAATTCCTGTGCAATCTTGAAAAGCACAAAAGATTTATTAATTGCCTCATATATTTTCAGCAAAGATTTAGTTATTATTGAAGATGCTGGTGAATCGGTCAAAACTAAATATGATAATATTTTGAGATATTTATCAACTGGTCAATATCCTGTAAATGCAACAAGACAAGAAAAGACGAGATTACGATCATTATCTTATCATTACGAAACAATTAATAATAAGTTATATTTTAAAGGTAGGGAAGTAATAACCGAATTGGATGAACAAATCCGTGTCACAAATCAAATGCATAGCTATCAACATCATGGTATCAATAAGACAACTATCCTTGTTGGAACGAAATACCATTTTAGTAAAATCAAAGAGATTGCAAAACGAGTCATTAGTAATTGTGATTATTGTAAACAAGTGGCAATTGACACATCTAATAAAAAATCAGCAAAACGCAGAAAGCTAGAAAATGCCGATAATAGTGTTACTAAATCATCCAATATAAGTGCCTCACAAAATTTACCAACTCTGGCAACAATTCTGAATAGTGATCCAGTTGATCAATCTCCAGTGAACGCAAATACCATAGCTTCGATTGATACAGTTGAAAATGCAACAAGATTGGATACTGAACAGATAGATACGCCAGGTTCTGTGTTTTTAAAAGAAGCTGAAAATATGATAAATATTATAACGATGAATTCACAAACACAGTCACAATCGAAGTTGCAAGATAATTTACAGTATGACACAAATTTAACACCAGCTCCTCATTCACACCAAACTTCACAGTCAACTGCATTAAATAGACAAATGCAAGGGGATGATGTTTCCAGAGATAACCCAGATTTAGTTTCAATGTTAAATTACTATAATGGTACAAAAAGCTATAAACGTCCAATATCAACGGGATTTAACAATAATGAGACTGTTAGCAATAATATATATGCTGGTCAAATTAATAGCCAAACTGAATTCAATGATAATGGATTTTATAGCCCAAGAAATAGTCAATTTTCAAAACAAAATTATAATAGTTTGGGAATAAATCGTGTAGAGGATGATGATTATGATTACAATGAGGATGAAGATGGAGATTATGAGTACACGAGGAATAATGAAGAGGACGAAGAAGATGATGATGATGAAGAGGATGACGAAAATGATGAGGATGATGATGAGGATTTTGGTGATCAAGCTGAAGAAGATGACGATGAAGAGCCAGATCATTTTAAAAACCAGAATACAGAAGGTATTGAAACTGGTACTAGTATTGATACCTTTGGACCAAATACTTGATATCGTTTGTAAAAATATGTATTATAGTAGCTTTCAATGTACAATAAAATGCTTGCCCACATCCCAAATTACCACCTATCGTTTTATAAACATCACTTTTTTGATGTTTTTATGTTTCTAGTAATATATGAGGTGCTTGGGTTTTGTAGCTTTAATATTTACTGATGGTACTATTATATTCTGTTGCTTTGAAAACCTGCATTTCAATATCCTTACTATTATCGCACGTAAGAATTTCCTATTTGGGACTCGTACTAATTATTTTTGGGAAGTTTTTATTCATGTTCAATGTTGGCTGTACAAATATGTGACTTCTTCTTTGTTTTTGTTCGGTAGAAAAACACAAAACCTCTCGATTGCCAAGTTACATAAGAAATATTATACAGCTAATTTTATTAAGCTTTCTTCTAATCATACTTATATTAAACTAGTTTGGAACTTTTTGCTGCAAATGAGTTTTTCGGAACATTCATCAAATCTGTTGCAATCAGAATATGGAAGGAATTCGATTGATAGAATATCAAATAGCTGCAGTTCAAGTACAAATAAACCATCATTGGGTCGAGATGTGATAAATGATTCTGAAAATGAAGATGATCTCCCCCATTCTTATTTCCCTAGATGGACACACGTAAAACATTCAAAACATAAAGATGACAACATACATAATGATGACCATAAAACTGGAAGAATTCCAAGTCCCAAACCAACTTCAAATCAGCATGATTCACCAATTAAACATCGGATAGGTGTTAATTTCAGGAAAAATTCAACTGTAATGGATGACACTTATACAAACATCAACAATATTAGATTAAGTATTGGTGCAAGAATTAGAAAAGTTATTTATAGATTTGAAAACATATTTGGACCAATTGTTAAGAAGATCATTCCAAATTTTATTATTGCACATTATGTTTACATTTTACTGTGGATCATTTTGGGGTCAGTCATAATTTATCCTGAGAGAAATATGGAATATATTGACGTTTTATTACTAACAACGGGTGCATCAACTCAAGGTGGTTTGGCATCTGTTCAGTTAAATGATATAATGTTATATCAACAAATTGTTTTATATATTGTTTGTATGTTTACAACTCCAATCTTTATACATAGTTCATTGACATTTATTAGATTATATTGGTATGAAAAAAGATTTGATGACATACAAGAAAAGTCAATTCAACAATACAAAATGAACAGAACCAAAACCATTGCAAATTTAAGATCTGCAACAAATGTTAAAACAAACACAAGTGATAATTCAAACTCAGACAGAAACTATCACAGCCATAATGCTTCAGAGGGGTTGACAACTCGTATGCAACGATTTGAGCATAATTTGAAACATACTGGTGATCAAACATTAAGTAATGATAACGTAAAACATAAACCACAATCAACTAAATCAAAAGATGACAAATCTACAAATAGTTCAGTACAAAAATCAAAAAATCACTCAAATAGTTCAGTTGGTGTAGTTGAACACCTAAGTGAGCCAAGTGATTCTGACGAGAATAATAATAATGCAATTATTGATGATAGTGATTTGAATGATAAGCCAGCTTCAGAAAATGAACGTTTTAATAGTAGACTAGGTGAAACTAAATTATTATCACACCTTAATGTTGAAAACAATAACTATAGCGATAAGAATGATACATTTAATTCACCGACTGAGAGTACTCCCACCAACATCAAGTTTGGTGAGCTACCTAAACCAACAAAGAAAAAGAGGGAAATTAATCCAAGAGATTTATACATGTCAATTTCGGCTTTACAGCAAGAACCTAATAAAAATAATGAAGAATTTGAATCAGGTCCTGCATTACACATTAAAAGTCCTCTTGAATTGGAAGCAGATAGAAAAAAAAAGTTACCAACAAATCTTAAAAGACACAGAAAATTATTAAAGGAAAGAAAACTTCAAAAAAAGAAAGAGAAAATCCTTAAACGTCAATTGGCTCAAGACAAAATGAAGCAGTTCAATCCAAGTTTCAACATTGACATACAAAACAAAAAAAATAGATCATTATCTGTACCTATTTATAATGTTGAGGATAGTGAAAACAATGAGAAAGATCGTAGTGAAAATAAAAATCATATTTATAATGATGGCGATCTTAACCCAATCTCAACTAATGATAGATTAATAAATGAAAAAATAAAAAAACTTCCAAAATCACATACAATGCATATACCCGAGTTTTCTAAAAAACTTTTATCAGTATTTGACGAAGGACCAAGTAATAATACTGACTCTGCAACTGAAAGTGATGGAGAAATTGATCATATTCATAAAAAATTGAAAAATCCAAGAAGACCGAGTTTTTTTGGTAGATCACTGACAGGTATTTCAAGAAAAAGGACAACGACTGATATTTCAAATATGACAGATGATGAGTTTTTGGCAAATTATCCAGAGAGAGTTGAAACTAATTACTTATCTTGGAACCCAACAGTTGGTAGAAATTCCAAATTTCTTGCCTTATCAGGTGACCAAAAGACAGAATTGGGAGGTGTTGAATATCAATCCATGAAATTATTAAGTAAAATTTTAGCATGTTATTACGTTGGATATCATATACTTGGATGTGTTTTCTTAATTCCGTTCATTCTCAAAAAAAATAATTATCAAGAACAATTGAAGGATGTTGGAGTTTCACCATTATGGTGGGCATTCTTCACATCTATGAGTTCATTTAATGATCTGGGATATACATTGAATCCAGATTCAATGATGATGTTTGCTCGAAATGCATATGTTTTAATTGTTTCAGGATTTTTTATTTTAATTGGTAACACAGGATTTCCAATTTTCCTCAGGTTAATTATTTGGGCTATGAGATTATTTGTCAGGCCGTTAACAATGACACATCATTCATTAAGTTTCCTTTTGGATCACCCTAGAAGGTGTTTCACGTTGTTATTTCCTTCAGGCCCAACATGGTGGTTAACAGCAGTTTTAGTTTTACTAAACGCTGTTGATTGGATTTTATTTATTATTTTAGATTTTGGTACAACGGCATTATCATATTTACCACGAGGATATCAAGTTTTAGCAGGACTTTACCAAGCATTTTCAACAAGAACTGCAGGTTTTAACGTTATTGATTTGTCCGTACTAAATCCAGCGATCCAAGTCAGTTATATGGTAATGATGTATATTTCAGTTTTACCATTAGCAATTTCAATTAGAAGAACCAATGTTTATGAAGAACAATCATTGGGAGTTTATGAAAGAGATGCTGACGAAGGCAATAATGTTGAAGGTGAACCAAAGTTGAGGTTCATTGGGGCACATTTAAGAAAACAACTATCATTTGACTTATGGTTTGTATTTTTGGCTATATTTATTATCTGTATTTGTGAAGCTAGTAAAATCAAATTAGGGGATATAAGGTTTGGAGTATTTCAGATTATGTTTGAAGTCATTTCAGCTTATGGTACAGTCGGACTGTCATTGGGGTATCCGGGATTTAATACCTCGTTTTCAGGACAATTTACAAAATTATCAAAGTTAGTTATCATTGCAACTTTGATCAGAGGGAGACATAGAGGGTTGCCAAATTCAATTGACAGAGCAATCATGCTTTCAAATGAAAAACTTAATTTGAGAGATGATCTAGAGGCATATCATGCAATGAGAAGAACGAATACGACAAATACAGATGTTGATGAATTTTTTCCATCTATTTCAAGAGCAGCAACAGGCGTATCGAGACGTAATACGTCACATTCATTTAATAGGGAGCCAACAATCTCAGAGAATCTCAAAAAGGGTATTATTCCATGGGCTGACATTGCAAATAAGACAGGTAACTTTCTTGGACATGTTGCAGCTAATGTATTAACAGTTTCTGGTACACCAGCGCATAAATACTCTAGACAATTAACACAATATAGTACATACGATGGAGGACCATATCCACGTAGCAGATCAAATACTTATTCTGGTTTTGGTAACAGGAATAGAAATAGCAGATTTAGAACACCAAACCATGGTGAAGAAAATTATGATTCTGATGATGAAGATGATGATGCTGATGATGATGAGGACGATGATAATTATGATGACGATGAGGATGATAACGATGAGAACGATGTTTACGGTAGATCGAGTAATACGGAGAATATTCCACTGGTTTCATACAACAATAACAATAGTAATACTAGCATTGGAGGTAGGGCTATGCATGCCAATTTTATTGATAGGCTGAATGGTATCAGTATGAATGGGCAAAATAAGAACTTGCAAGAGGGGTCTTCAGGTTCTGAACCAAATTCTACAGTTACAAACGCAAATGTTGAAAAGACGGGTTAATGAGAAGATTCTCATTGATATTAATTAGTCGACGCTTATATATTCCGTGTATGTTTACATAAAAAGTAATATTGTTCACTTTATCATTTATAACATTTCACGATCCCTTAAAATGGGCGGTTTTCCTAACGAAAAGGTCATGTTATTAAAAGTAAAAAAAAAAAAACATTTTTTGATTCTTTTAGTAAAGATTGGTTATAAATTTAAGCTCCTAAAATGGTATATATACAGTAATTTTAGAAAACGTTTATTAGTTTTGCTCAGGTCAATTTTTAGAAAACAAAAACAGTTGCTTTGAATCTTTTAATTTTAGGGAAATGTGTATTGACACTATTCATCATCTGCAAACATATCCAGATCAAAGTCGTCCTCATCTAAATCTTCTTTAACTAAAGAAACATCTTTTGAGTTTGAAGATTCTTCTAATATTTCTGCATCTGTTGGTGTTTGTTGAACGGTGTTGTTATTGTTATTGTTGTTGTTGTTGTTGTTGTTGTTAACATTTTCATCACGCTCTTCATCATCAAACCCATCACCTAATTCAATGTCATCATCAATGTCAACAGCAATATCTTCATCCTCTTCTTCGTCTTCATCCTCTTCTTCTTGTTCTTCAATTGCTTGTCTTTGGCGTAATTGAGAATAATATGCGGATAATGCATCAAACTCTTCTGTTGTTGTGCCTTCAGAAACAGGCAGTGTATTTGGTGTCGCAGAAATGGTTGACATTTCAGAATGCAAAGATGGTGATTGAGCCGTTGTAGTTGACGGATTTGAAATTGAGTTTGTATTCACATCTAAATTTACATTTGCTATTGGAGTTGTATTTATTGTTTTATTTGCAGCATCATCAAGTGACGTGGATTTAACATTAATCTGTGAAGCAGAATTGTTGATTAGGGTTGTCACATCGGTTATGGTATCTTCTTGTTTAATTGATGTGGACTCTAAATCATTTTCAGTTTCATCATCAGAATCTAACCTTCCAAGTGATAACTTACCAACAGTTGATTCTTGATGCCATGAAGGTAATGCATTTTGTCTGAGCTTTTTATTTCTATCCTCTCTCTTCTGTCTCTCACGCTTAAGATCTTCATCGTCTGCAGTAATCGAAACATGAATTGTTGCTTGTGACTTTTTATTTACATCACTGATCTCGGAACCATTATCTGATTTTTTCTTTCTATTGACACTGGTCTTATTTGAAACAGAATACAATGCTAGAGAATCAGAAAATGCAGGTATATACTTCATTAGCGTTGATTCAAAATTATTATCATCAATTTTCAAGTCATCAATGATTTTAAGATATTGGATAATTGGTTCAACCAAAGACATTAATTTTTCTAATTTTTCTTGACCTTTTCTTTGTTCTTGGGATATATCGTCATCAATTAAATGATCATTACAAATTGAACATTCAAAATTTAATTTATCATCAGTTAACAATGAAGCAGCATCTAATAAAGTATATTTCGTATGACAAGTTGGACAAATATAACCTTGAGGTTCACTAAAGTTTCCAATTTCTTCCTTAACTTTTTTAACAATTGTATGAATTTTCCATTTGATTGAATCAATCGCTTCAATATTATGGACATAATAATAAGTTCTTGTGAATAGTTTAAAAGGTTGAGCTTCTTCTTTTTGAATGTGCGAAACAATCAATTTATCATCAACTAGATTATTACAGAATGACCGAAAGACTTTCTTATGCATACAGCAAAGTTTAATCAAATCATCTTCAAATAAAACATTATGGAACAGAATGGCTTCCAAAATGATAATTGATTGATGAGGATAAAACATATACACGACCTGTCTAAGAAGATGCTTTATGGCTTCATCATTTTCTGTGAAGGAGTCTGCAAGACCTGACATTGTCGATCAACTAGAGTCTTCTGCGTTGTTATAATGACCAACTAGTTCTTCCATATTGTTCCTCTAATTCTTAGTAGTCAAAATATTTCAATATTCATGTTGAAAAAGAAAACCTCCCGGACGGCGTCGGTCGACGCAAAGCGGAAAAAAAGAAAATAAAATTGTTTTGTTTCAATTTGCCATTTCCTTTCCACTTTTCCACCTTTGCCAATCTCACTTTAGTCGGTCTTGGCCGTTCCACTTGTTCTTGTTAAAGACACCAACATTCCAATCGTAAACATAGCACGCTCCTCAACAATGGCGTCCAATGGTACAACAACTAACGAACACGAGCAATATTCTGAATTCATCACTTATTCAACCACCCCATCTGGAAAACATAAGGGCAAGACCCATTATATAATCGTGGGTGCCGGTATTATAGGTGTTTGTATTGCATTTTACTTAACAAGACATCCAAAATTTGATCCAAAGAAACATTATATTACTATTCTGGAAAGTAAAAGAGTTGCTGGTGGTGCAAGTGGTAAGGCCGGGGGTTTATTGGCATTATGGGCATTTCCTCAACAAATCGTTCCCCTAAGTTTCCAATTACATCAAGATTTAGCAACTGAATTTAATGGTGAAGAGGAATGGGGTTACAGAAGATTAACTACTATTTCTGTTGAGGGTGATATTTCAGATTCAAGGTTAGATTATATCAAAGGCATGATGGATAAGCGATCCAATAATAATATTAACAATAGTAGCAACAACAAAAATAATAGCACAAAATTAAATCGTATTAATGAAGGTTCTAGCATACCATCACCACTTAATGTGAAAAGAGATAAACATGGTAGTAATAGTCTTGACCTCGGGAGTAAACCAATGAGTAGAGCCACAACGATTAAAAAGAATTCAATTGAAATTGAATCAAATAGTTCAAATTCAAACAGCAAATTATCATCTCACTTACCAAAAAATTTAAGATGGCTTGATGACAATGTAATTAATGATTGGAATCAATTAGGAAATGAATCAACAACTGCTCAAGTTCATCCTTATCAATTTACTACTTTTATATTAAATCAATGTATTTTAACTGGTTGTGTTGAACTGGTTATAGCAAAAGTTGACGATATTATAATCAATGAAGAAACTGGCGATTGTAATGGTGTGATTTATCATCCATCAAGTGCAAAGGCTGAAAATGACGGTACAACAGATAAAAAATTTGAGTTATATGGTGATAAAGTTATAATGTCAATCGGCCCATGGACTTCGAAGATTTTACCTGATTGTCCAATAAGCGGTTTAAGAGCTCATTCAATTATTATACAACCTGAAAATGTTGAACAAATTAGTCCATATGCGGTGTTTACTGAATTAAAGTTAAACGAGAACAAGTTTGTTTCACCTGAAATTTATGCAAGAAAGGATGAAGTTTACGTTTGTGGTGAAGGTGATTCAAGTGTTTTAATACCTGAAACAACAGATGATGTTGAAGTCGTTACTGAAAAATGTGAAGAATTATTCAGTAATGTATCAAAATTATCAAATAATTTGAAAAAAGGTAAAGTCTTGAAAAGACAAGCTTGTTACTTACCTGTTCTGGATATCCCATCATCATCAGGTCCGTTGGTTGGTGAAACCAACGTTGGTAATTTATATTTAGCTTCTGGGCATTCATGTTGGGGTATTAACAACGCACCTGCAACAGGAATGATAATGAGTGAATTAATACTTGATGGAAAGGTAAAATCATGTGATATTAGTGCACTCAATCCATCTTTGTTTTTCGATGCTTCATTAATTTACGACGAAGAAGAAGAGGAAGATGATGGCGAAGAAGTAGAGGAGTATGAAGATGGTGAAAATGGTGAAAATGGTGAAAATGGTGAAAATGGCGTACGAAACAGTCTTAGTGATGAATCTTACGAGGAAGATGAGCCGTAACTGGATGGTGTAGCTTGAGTAATTTGTACAGTATATACGTAGTTATAACAACAACAATATCAGCAGTTATTAGCTAATTAATTTTCAATTTTCAATAGATAAGTTCTTAGCTATTAATAAGTTGATAGCACATCCGTGCACCGGCAGTACCGAACCACTTTCAATTTTGCGGAGGGCGTTTTTCCTCCATTTAGTCAACTATTTGTTTCTTGCTTGGTAGTTGCTTTGATTTGGATTCAGATTCTTTTTTTTGGCTCAATACTACACATACACAAGAATAGCTATGTGGAAATTAGTTCAGTCCGGTCTTTCCGTTGTTGCAGGTACCGCCGAACCTGAATATGGACCTGAATCAATTCATCCAGTTGGTTATGATATACCAGATGGTGAAAAAAAATACACTTCAATTACATTAGATGACATGAAGTATGTAACACCAGCTCACACAAACGTCGAAACTCAAACATTTTATTTTGAAGATGAAGTAAATGCCGGTTTTGCCCAAATCATTCATTCAAATGTTATTGGGTTACATACAACTGCACAATTTACTTTTAAAGTTTTAAAAAAATCAAATCCAACTGATTTTGTTTGGACTTCTACAAAACTAGAAAATTTCTCAATCGAAAATGGCACTGATTTTAAAGCTGATAATTTGTCGATCGTTTTAAACAAAGACTCTACTAACATTTATAAAATTGATTCTTCTGTTAATAAATTAACTGAAGTTCATTTAGAAATTACACGTATCGGAGATGGTATTAAATTTGGTAAAGATGGTGTAACTTATTATGGTACAGATATTGAAAATCCTTGGGGTTCAATGAGACACATATTCTGGCCAAGATGCCATGTGAATGGTACTATCATTTTAAGAGATCATAAACCAGGTCAAGATGTTGAATATTTAGAAGCTGGTGAAATTGAATACGTTGAAAAGGAAACAATTCAAATCAAAGATGGTTTAACAATGTATGTTATGGCACTACAGGGTATGAAGCCTCATCATGCTGCAGCCACATGGGATTTTTTGAATTATCAATCAAAGGATTATTCTGTCGTTATTATGGAATTTACAACACCTCCAGCTTATAATAAAACTAAAGTCTCAGCCGCAATTGTTGTTGATAAAGATGGTAAGGTTGTTCTTGCTACATTAAATAATAAAACCGAACATTTAGATTGTAAAGTTGATGAAACATCAGGTTGGAATGTACCAACTAAAATTTCTTACACCATGACAGATGAATCAGGAAAGTTAGAGGTTAAAGTCAGCGGAGATTTAAAGAATCTGTGTGAAAGAGTCGACGTTATGGCTGAAATTCCTCAATTTGTTAAAAACATAGTAAGCGGGGTAGCTGGTACAAAACCTTTCATTTATCAATTCAGTAATCAAATGGAATTAAAAATTAAAAGGGGTGATAAAGTTGAAGTTGACGAAACAGGTTATGCTTACAGTGAGTCAACTTTTATTACTGCACTTTAATTTATTTGTATTTAATGTAATGGGTTTATTTGTGTTTTTTTTTCTTATTTGTTTCTCACTCTTACTTCTTTTCTTTAACTGTTTATAAGTACAGTACCTTTATATGGTTTAATAATACTTAATAATTCTGATAAACAAATGTAGAATGATTTAATAAATCATTTTAGAATTTAAAATTTCCTTTTCTATCCGCGTTTATCGATTTTAAAGAGTATAAATATCTTTGCTTTTTTTAATTTAGATAAGGACTTGTTTCTTTATTATTTTTGTTGGTCTATCTGTATAGTTTAGAATATCAAAAATGCCGCTAAAGCCATTTCAGTTGAAGACACAGAACTATCCTGTCAAACCACAACATGTGAAAATTAACTCCAAATCATCGATTAAAAATGATGATAAGACTAATCACTATAATCATATGGATGATAGGGATATTAGTAATTTAAATTCTAACAGTGCAGTAAAATATCATCATATTGGTGTTGATCATGGTTTTAGAGCCACTGATCAAAGAAATAGTGGTGTAAGTGATGATTCCGAATGGATTTTATTTAGCCCCTTTGACGAGCAGGCCCTTAGTTATGAATATGATAATAGTGGCACAGGTGTAAAAGACACTGCCACAATCGCTGATAACCATTCAAATAGCGTTTTAAGCACAAGACACTCTTCATACTCTTTTAAATCTAATAATGATTTGAATAGTGAATATGTTATTTCTGATTTTAATCAAAGTTATGTATCTGATGATGAGGCCGGAGATCACGAAGATGAGGATGAAGATGAGGATGAAGATGCGGATGAAGATGAGGATGAAGATGAGGATGAAGATGATGATATTGATGATGAATTTATGGATTCAGATGATGATGGCTCATTAATAGACGAAGTTAGAAATGGAATTAATACATTGAATAAAAAAAAGTTGGATGAATTAACAACGAAAAATCAAAATGAATTAATTAACAAAATAAATGATTGGAAATTTAATGTTGTTTCAATAAATTCAAATTCTACAAATCTTACAGATAAAAGATGTAGCCAAGATAACGAAAAAGTAAAATCAGTCAAGTCAGATTCTAAACCAAAAACAAAATTAGCATCAAAATCACAATCACAATTAGAACAAAGGGAAAAAGAAATTAAAGTTTTAAGAAAAGTAGTTGGCAAATTATATACAGCATTAAAGAATGATTATGATTCAAAAAGTTTGGTTGATCATGAAGGTATATTTATGAATAATCCAGATCTAGAATCTTGTGTACCCGGTTATTGGAAGAGAATCATGTTGGATAATTTGATGCAGTTTAACACTGATCATAATTCAATTTTGGGTATCAATAATGATGACATTAATAAATCTAAAATGAACAATAAACATTTTTGGGAGATTGATGAAAGTGGTAGTGTTCAAAGTGTAAGTACTGGCTGGGATGCAAATCATTTGCATGGATTATATTGAACTTTCTGATCTTTGTGTTTCTATAAAGCGAAAAAATATGATTTTATTATCATACTGTATACCCTCTTGTTTTGTTTGAAAAATTATAATTTACTCTGAAATTATTATCTAAAATTTATTATTATACACTATGTAGGATTTACTATTTTACACATTAAATCATCTCGATATTTATACCATTTCAATATCATCATCATGACTTATAATTTCAAGATCTTCATTGTCATCATCTTCCATGTATGCTAATGTACTGCTTGATCTATATTCTTTTTTCAAAGCTTCAACAATTTCTCTACTTTCCTGAAATTCTTGCATTATATCGCCACACTCATTTTCATAATCACTTTTGAGATAATTATTAAGAAAGGCATTTTTGGCCATTAATCTATCATACTGCTTTGTTGTGTCATCAAGTATACTTAAAATTGACGTTGAATTTGATAACATCAATCCACTAACAATACCATCATTTGTGTTCATTTTGCTAAATGATGACCTTTGCCCCATTGCTAAATGAACCGTTGACGGTGTCCAGGGTGCAAAATTAAGTCTTGATCTTGCTTTAAGCAAAGCTTTCTGGATCGTTGAATTTTGTTTCATATCCATTAGCGTACTTGATCTAATAATTATATCCATCATTGCTAAAACTGTTTCATCTTTATCTCCATTACAACACATTTTTAACTTTTTATCTAATAGTTCTAAAATAACATCATATATTGTGCTTCTACGAATTTCCTTGGCTGCATTACTAACATAATCTGAAGTAAAAGGTGTATAGCTTGGTGTAATGAAATGTAAATCAGGTGTAGGTATTAGTGTTGAAACCATACTTGTAAGTGAATTATATGAATATGATGGAAATCTTAATGTATTTGTTGAAGCTGACATAACGGTCGAGATTAACTTATTAATATCATTATAGGATGGACTTGCAACTTTCAAATTTTTTGATGCAATAGTCATCAGTGAGTTATTATCATAAACAATATTTGCATCCGAATTTTGAATTAACCTTTTTAATGTTAACATTGTATTATAAGGTTGGACAACGACTTCTGATGCACCAAAAATTGAATGTGTTTGAATCAATTTTTTGCTATATCTATCACTCAACGTTTCTAACAAAAAGGATCCAAAACCTGATCCTGTACCACCACCAACTGAATGAACCAATTGGAAACCCTCAAGGTTATCACAATCATCTAGTTCACGATCAATCATGTCTAAAACAGTGTCTAAATTCCTCTTACCGTTCAAATAACCTTCAACCCACTGATTTGCGGCACCTCCTCCATCCGATGATACAAATATATTTTTTGAATTAAATAATCCACTTTGTTCACCTGAAGTAATCGAATTTATAACTCTTGGTTCCAAATCTATTAAAATTGCTCTTGGTGTAAATCTATCAACAATATTTCTCTGAAAAAAAACATCAGGTCTATCATTCTTTACTGAATCTTTGTAATGTTCATCTGTTGTTCCATCAAGATTTATACCATGTTCTAAACAGACCTGTGACCAAAATTTACTTCCCACTTGGTTACCACATTGTCCTAAAACGGAAAAATTAAATAGGATATAAGATGTTAGTATATTACTCAAAACAAATTGAAATATTTTTTGCAAACATAAACATACCTGCTTGTAATGTCAATATTTCACCGGTCATGTCAATTATGTGTAATCAAAGTTTTTGGCTTGCTAATACGCAGAGAAAAGAAAAGTAAACAAAGAAAAAACATGAATCTAAAATGCCAAATGAAAAATAGAAACTAGGACCCAGTGGGACCGAGGGGGAATCATTTCAATCTCCAAATTTCCGATTCACATAGAAAGTATCTGTCAGTGGTTTGATTTTCTAATTTAATTGGATCATATATAATACGACTACATGGACAATTTTTCAGTTGAATATGCTAGCAGTATTTTTTAGAAACTTTTTATGGTTTATACTACTGATATCCCCAGTTTTATCAGCAAAAGATTATCTTTTCAAAAAATGCGATCAAAATGGATTTTGCCATAGAAATAGGTATTATGCAAATCAAATATCGTCGTTCGAGGGAAAATATGAGCCTAGATATTCAATTGATAGATCAAACTTAAAAATAGATGAAAAAAAAGGTCTTTTTAAAGGTGTACTTCTAAAGCAACTGAATGATGGATCTTACAAAGATCTAAATTTCGATATAAGTATTGTTGAGGATTATAACTTAAGATTTAAACTAGATGAAATTGATAGAGAATCTTTAATGAGTAATGATATATTGGTCAACAAGAAAAGATATGCAGACGCTGGTAAATGGGCGTTTGACGGCGATTTGCATAATAAAGATTTCCAATATCAAGTTTTAGATGACGAAATTATTTTGAATTATGGTATAAATTTAGAATACAAAGCAATTGTTAATATATATCCATTCAGAATAGCTCTTTTTTATAATGGCAAAAAACAGGTAATTTTAAATGATAGAGATTTTTTAAATTTGGAGCATTATAGAACAAAGGAAAGTTCAGAAAGTGAAAATTCAATTAATGTGTTGCCTGAAGAATCAACTTTTAATGCGTTCAAGGACAACTTTAAAGATTCTAAAAATGATAAGCTTCCATTAGGTCCTGAATCAGTTGCATTGGATTTTACTTTTTTTAATTACACCCATGTATATGGTATACCTGAACATGCGGATTCGTATTCATTGAAGGACACAACTGGTACTGAACCATATAGGTTATTCAATGTTGATATCTTTGAATATGAAGTGCAAAGTAAATTTCCAATGTATGGTTCGATTCCATTAATGATTGCAGTTAAACCAGATGTTGCATCTGCGATTTTCTGGGTAAATTCAGCTGATACTTATATTGATATTAAAAAAAATATTAATAATGTAAATCCTGAAGGAGTGGAATTAATTTGGTCTGAAGATTCAGTTAACAGTGTCAAAACTCATTGGATGTCAGAAAATGGTGTAATTGATGTTATTTTGATGATTAAACCAAGACCTTCAGATATTTCAAGAGCTTATGGTGAAATTACAGGATTCACTACATTACCAAACTTGTTTTCAATTGGTTATCATCAATGTAGATGGAATTATAATGATGAAAATGATGTTTTGGATGTTCATTCAAATTTTGATAAATATGAAATTCCTTATGATGCAATTTGGTTAGATATTGAATATACTGACACTAAGAAGTACTTTACATGGAATAAAGCATTGTTTCCAAATCCTGATGAGATGATGTCTAAACTAGAAGAAACTAAACGTCAATTAGTTGTAATTATTGATCCACATATTAAAAGTAATTATTACCTATCAGAAGCAATTATCGATAACGATCTTGGAATCAAAGACATATCAATTAAAAGTATCGATCAAACATACCATGGTCATTGCTGGCCAGGTGATTCAATTTGGATTGATCCATTGAATCCTAAATCTCAACTGTTTTGGGATTTGCAGTTCAAAAATGGTACAGATTTATTGGGATATTCAACCAACGGACATTTATGGAATGACATGAATGAACCATCAATTTTTAATGGACCCGAAACATCAGCACCAAAAGATTTAATTCATTATGACAACTACGAACATAGATCAATTCATAATCTTTATGGATTGGCATTTCATGAGTCGACATATAACTCGTTAATCAAAAGAAACCCAAACCAAAGACCCTTTATACTTACCAGAGCTTTTTTTGCGGGATCGCAAAGAACGGCTGCTGTATGGACAGGAGACAATATGGCAAAATGGGAGTATTTAAAGGAGTCGATCCCAATGCTTTTAACGATGAACATCGTTGGATTTCCCTTTGCTGGTGCAGATGTTGGTGGATTTTTCGGTAATCCATCCAAAGAATTATTAGTTAGGTGGTATCAAACGGGTATTTGGTATCCATTTTTTAGATCACATGCACATATTGATTCAAGACGTCGTGAACCATGGATTGCGGGTGATGAATCAACAGAATACATGAAGCAAGCGATTAAATTAAGATACCAACTGTTACCATTATTTTATACCCAATTTTGGCTTAATAATCAAAATGGTGAACCAATTATGAAACCACTGAATTGGGAAGTTCCAGAAGATGTTATTGGATATGAGATTGATAATGAATTCTTTATTGGTGGATTATTAGTTCATCCGGTTGTCGAAGAAAACTCTGAAGAAGTGGAAGTTTATTTTCCTTGTGACAATGAACTTTATTACGACTTTTTTGATTTGTCTAACAAGTTTGAAAGTTGCCAATTTATCAATGTTAAGGCGACATTAGATTTGATTCCTGTTTTCCTTAAAGGTGGTAATATTGTAACTACTAAAGATAGATATAGAAGATCGACACAATTAATGAAGTATGATCCATATACATTATATGTCATAATTGGGTCAGATGGTTACTCTAAAGGTAAATTATATATTGATGACGGTGAAACATTTGGATATGAAAATGAAGATTGGATTGAAATTGATTTAGTTGCAAATGATTCTGAAAGAATTATTAAGAGTAATGTTTTACATAATTTTGATCAAGGTTTTGTCCAAAGTTTGAGAGATAGAAATGTAACGGTTAACAAAATTGTTGTTGTGGGATCAAACATTAAGGATAAAGTTGCAAAAGTTAAACAAGGTGATGAAGTGTGGGAATCAAGCATTTTAAGTGAAGAACATAATCATTATTTTACAATTAGAAATCCTAATGTTTTAGTATCTGAAAATTGGGAAGTAAGTTACTAGTTGTGTAAGACGAAATGTGTAAATCGACATTTAGATGACAGTAAAAAAATACAACTATTTTAGAGAAAAAAACAGGTATGCAAACCAATCATACCAATATAGTTTATAGCATTATTATGTAATTATACATGTGGGTAATTATAACCAATGAAACACATCTTGGTGACAGACAAAAATAAATGAAATAAAGAGAGAAAGCGCATAAACGACGGAAATCAATGGCAAACCAAACTAGCTGTAGAAGATGATGGTCTATCCCAAAAGTAATGACCAATTCCAGCACCTATACAAACAGCAAGCATCACCCAAATATTAAAGGACATAAACAATAACATAATAGTGAAAGAATACGCAACACTGATTGCATATGCCGTAGATAATCTAAACTTGTAAACTTTTCTTTCATGTTCAGTCACAGTATTACTTTGTAAAAACTGAGCATATCTTATCCCAAATTTATTAACAAAGGTTTTGAAATATTCATACCCCATAGTAAAGACAGATATTGCAATCATGGCCATTATTAGTTGTAATTTGCTAGTAATCATAATCTTGTCTGTCACTATACAGAGATTCTTGTAGTCAGCATTCAAAGTCATGGACATCTTGCACATCTTCATGCCCGGCATGTCATGGCCCATGTCCATCTGGGAATGCATGGTATGGTCCATCATATTGCTCTTGTTCATACAAGTGCTCGTGTTCATATGCAAGTTGCACATAATTTGTGGAAATTCTCACTTGACTCAATATTTATTACAAACACGAAGTTTCACCACTACTCTGAGAGGAACCGTGCACTTTAACTATTAAATACTCACGAAATACGAACAGCAAATGATGATGCAAGAACACAACACATGTCTAAGCCAGCAGTACATATGTTGAAGAAATAATCACTTCATAATGTATATAACTTTCTGTTGAGCAAATTATCGGTTATCGTTTTCTTAACCACTTTCAGGATTTGCGTGTGTTATCGGTTTGTTAAATAGTGTATATATCATTACTTTAATTTATAAGCTACAAATTTTTCTTTGCATTCGGTGAAGATACTCTCTTTTGCAAAACAATGTCAAAAGCAATGGGTTCGATTGCTAGTGATTCCGGGAACAGGTTCAAAGCAAGAGGATCTGATGGTGGAATATTCTTCTGACTGAATACCGGCTCAAACCTAAGAATCACTTTACTAAACAAAATGTATAGCTCACGAACAGCAAAGTTGTTTCCAAGACACTTTCTACATCCAACACCAAATGAAAAGTGTTTCACTCTATGATCAATTACCTTTTTACCACCAATTGTGGTTAACCATCTTTCCGGTTCAAATTCCATAGGTTGTGGAAACACTTCTTTATCATGATTGGCAGCCCAGCAGTTCATAAACAACATTGTACCTCTAGGTATTATTGCATTTTTGTAATAAATACTACTAGTAGTCTCTCTGGGCAATGACATTGGCAAAACTGTAAACAATCTTAAAGTTTCTTGAACAATCGCTTTAACATGTTCACTTTTCATTTCTATTGCACATTCTCTATACGCTTTTTCAAAATCATCATCATAGTATTGGATTAAATCTTTAAAAGCGTGCTCCCAAATTTCAGGATGATAATTAGCTAATTGATGAAGTCCATACTTAAAGTTTAATGGAGTATTATCTAATCCTGCACTTACCATTGTTAAACATTCAGATGTAACTTCTTGTAAACTAACCTTTTGATTTGATTCACTGAAATAATTAAACATCATTGTATTTTTTAAGTCTTCAATTTTGTTAATTATTTTATATGATTCAATCGCATCATCTGTTAGTGTATTTCCCTTAATCGTGTCTTCATAAACTCTTTTGGAATAATTATAAAACATTTGTAAATAATTTTCCCTCAAAAAATAAAGTCGATTAAGTTCATGATTTCTATTGGAAAACAAGTTTATTACTTGATTAATATAAATTGGTAAATAGTCTTGAGCATTTTGAATGTGTGATCTAACTTTTGTAATCTTATTTTCAACTTCAATAATTTCATCAGCTAATTTTTTGTGAACAACATCATAAGTTTTTAGTTCAAATCCATAGGTTACCCAAAGTGCAAGTTTTAAATGAAAATATTGTGCTTCTTTCAACATATTACTTGAGATAATAATACTTTTATCTTTTCCAGTATCCACTTTACATGTATCGATTAATTCATCAATCATTTCGTTTGAATACTTGTCCAGAATTACATAGTTATAGTCTTTATTTCTTTTTTCACTTAGAACCTTTTCACTTACATGTTTTCTTGATCTTTTATATATATCTCCAATTGGAGTGGTGCCAATTGTATAAACACCTTTAGATAAAATTTTATGAAAACTGTAACTAACAGGCCTTGAATTATTACCTTTCACACTTTTAGAACACCATAATTGTCTAACAGATTCATAAGAATTTGCAACAACAACTAATTTGGTACCAAAATAAATTTGATAAACTTCACCATATATTTTTGAAAATTTATAAAATTGAAGACATGGAGTATCTTCAACGCATTTCGGTTTAGGTATAATTACTTCTAGCCCATTTAAAATTGGAAGTGGGGTATAAACTAGTGGCAAATTTTTTATTGGATCAGGAATAATAAAATAATTTATTGTTGCCATTAACAAATACGTTATTGCAGTAACATAAAGTACTTGAAATAAAATTTCCCCATCAAAATAAAATACATAAGAAAGAAGGTTGTTAAGAGCAATTTTAATAATAGACATTTTAGATTGGTAGCAAAGAATAAAAGAAGATTACACTTGAATGTTTTTTTGTGGTTGGCTGTTTGTTTGTTTGTTTGTTCGTTTGTTTGTTTGTCTTTATGTGTAGGTTACAATGTTATATGTGTATCTATTTACTTGCAAAACGGGGGGGAACAAAAGGTTTAAAAGAAGCAAACAGAGACAAAAAGAGGACAAGGCAAATCTAACGCCAAGTTTGCTTTTTTCCTTTTCTGACACTCGCCAATTGAAACATATTGTGTACATTTTGGCGTTTCATGCACATTTAATTGGTATCTGATTGTTTCTTTGGTAGTAAAACTTCGACGGGGTGTATAGAAACAACTATGGATGCATCAGGATCTGTTGAGAGTGCCTCTGAAACACAGGTACGTGTAAGTATTGAGGCATTGAAAGCATTGAAGCCACAGATGCAAGATTTGGAAAATGTGGTTTCTGATTATACAACAACCGTTCAAAATGCAATATTAAAACGCAGAACAAATTATCAAAAAAAATTGTCCCAACTTCAATCAATGGAAACCCAACTAGATGCAGAAATCGAAATAAATAAAGGTTTAAGAGAGAATTTACTTGAAGAATTATCAAAGGAAATGCAAAGTAGGGATCAATCATCTCTTAAATATGAAGAAATGAAAATTCAAAAAGAAAATTTGGAGAAAGAAAAGGAAATGTTCACTAATCAATTAGAGGAAGTTGAAACACATATATCTAACAAACTCAGAGAAATTAATGAGCAACGTGATTCAATGAAAAATCAAACAACTTTGGTGAATGATAAACTGTATCAATATGAACAACTACTAGGATTACGAATAGAAAGCTCAGCCTTCCATTTACCTGGTGATAGTGGTGACGATGATGATGATGAAGATGATGATGCCACAACTCCAAGTTCAGCAAACATTAAATTTATATTCAAAAATGTAGATCCGAATGATTTCAAAAAAACAGTGTCGTTCACCTTTGATCCGCTAAGTACATCCATAACTGCCTCTAATCCAGAATTACCTCCAGAAATAATGTCTCAAGGTGCAAAAATATTGGTTGAAAGCAAAGAAATTGTGTATATGTGGAAATTTATGAGGTCTGCATTACAAGCAAAGCTATTAGAATCATAATTCTTGTTGGGATAATTGTAATATTGTATATTTATGTAAACTATTTTAAACACTCGATTTAGTACAATCAACGTAAAAATCGTATACAGACTCTATGTTAAAGGTTGATGAAATATAAATTATCAAACGTTTAAAGTTCTTTCATTCGTTAACTTTCTTTTCAGCAAATTGAGTTGGTAAAGTAAGATCATTCATACATAATGCAAACATGTGAATCATTAAAAAAAAACATTCAAAACATACATCGAAAACGTATTCATCAGTTTCAATAATGGTATTTAGTTGAAACTATTTCTAAACCTCATATCCCATTAACAATGAACCACTAATAGAAATGCCTAAAAATTCATTTTGGTATACCAACTGACTTGAATTCAATAATATTGTAGTTTTAAAAATAATGAATGAAATGTAGCATAGACGTTTTTCATGCAATAAATTGTACGTATTTAGCATTTAGTATTTACGGAGTATTATGTATTATGTAAGTGCAACAAAAAAAAATTAGTAAATTTGCGGATTGAAGCGTGCATGAATTTGTTTGTACGATCAGTGATATATGATATTCTTTTTGTCCAGAAAGAACGGCATTCACAAATGATTGAATCATCTGAACTAACATCAAACACTGTTCTTAATGAAGAAAAAACAATTCATCAAATAGACTCAACAGGGTCTGAAAATACATCAGGGAAAAGAGAGCTTGCACAAGAACCAACACAAAGTCAATCGTCAGCAGAAGAACCAACGTTAAAAAAGATTAAATTTGCATCTGTATCCGAAGTAGAAGTAAATCCATATATTTCAAACCAAATAACAAGCTCTCCATCACCTACACCACAAACTTTAACTGCCAATTCAAGATCTGATGTTCGTGATCAAATAAATCAACTTACTGAAACAGATTCATTATTGCCAAATAATATACCGATATTATCGAACGATTCATCATCTTCAGCAACTATAGAACCACTAAATATTACAAATTCTATTAAAAGGGAATCAAAACCTTCGTTGCCTGTACCCCCAACACCATCGAAATCGGAACTTATTTCTCAATCTGGTAGAAAGGTTGAAGATATAATTGATGGTTCAGATCTACGTAAATTTCTACATCGGACATTGACAGCTTATATGATTAGTGGACTGAATGAAATTGTAAATTTGTGGGAGTCTGGAAATTTTCAAGCACTTGAAAATGATAGTGACAATGAAGTAACGAAAAAAGTCGTGCTGAAGTTTGCTGATATTCTAAAACAACTTGCTGAAAACTAAATTATATGTATTACCAAAAATAAATTAAACAAATCAAGCAATTATAAAAGAAAAAAAAAAGAAACACCTATGTACATATAATCAAATTAGTAAATTAATGGCTTAAAAATGAGACAATTAGAGAATAACTAGAATTTTTCTTCATGTATATTATATCTATCATCTCTTAGTAAATCTAACGTATAACCAGAAACTAACCTTAATAATCCAACTCTCCAACCTCTAAATATTGCTTGTATACCTTTATTTTGCTCATGTTCTCCAACATCAACTTCCAAAGATTGACCTTCATAAGTTAATGGTCTTGAGCCCATTATTATGTAATACAATGTCGATAAATATCCATAATAGCCACCAAATTCGACACACATATCATCTTTTTCTATTCTCATTATTTCTGGTAATTCCTTTTTATTCGTTAGCAAGTAATTGACTTGAGCCCTTGCATATAATGTTTCAAATGGTAATCGTATGAATAATCCTATAATTTTGAGTATAACTGACGACATATTATAAACATACGGATTATTATATTTATTAATTTTCATCGATACTAGTAAGTATTCAGGATAGTAAAATGTAAATGACTTAATTGCATTCGTAACAATAGATGGGATGAGTAATGCCTTTGGAATACTAAAAATATAAAACCTTGGTATATTCCAAATAATTTCCCTGAATGAACGACAGCCTCTTGAACTTGTTGTGACAATGAACTTAGCACGAATCAATCGTAATTGTGTTAACAATAAGCTTGCAAATACATTACTAAAAATTTTCAATATTAAACTCCAATTGACATTTGGCGAATGAATCATGTCAACGTATAATGGGTCGGGAATACCAATCATACCAGAAATAAAACCAGATATCCATGACTCAATTGTATATTGTAATGTATGCATTAAAAATGTTGTATTAACAGCTTTTAAAATACCTCTTGGTCCTTCTTTACTCAATAATGAGTTAGCCATATCAAAAGTGTTTAAAGATTCAGGCTCAATTAAAATGTTTGGCTTTTTACTACGTTCTGTCAGTTTTAATTTATTTAAAGAACCGCTTGACTTCCTGCTTGGGCGACGTTCAATCCTGCTTGATCTTAAAGTATCATTATTTTCATCATTGCTAAAATATGTATCACGACCTTCAATTTCGTCATCAGATGAAGAATTGTTTTCATTTTCATCTTCAATTGATTGTTCCTTCAATTTTACTTTAGATGCTGTAAGTTGATTATTATTTTTAAATGAACCGACTTGCAATAACACTCTAATAACATCAAATGGTTGGCTAATGATACATTGCATCCAACCTTGAATAAATCTTTTTGACAAAGATAATAAAACTTCTTTTAGGTTGGAAATATCAAAAAATTCATTCCATTCTAAATCACTAACTGATCTCCCACTAAACGGAGAACTAGAAGATAGTGAATCTTTAGATAAAATAGGAGCATTTGCTGACGCTTTAGTCCTTGAACCAAACCCATGAATCCCAACTAATGAACTTTTTAGGCCATTAGAGCCTCCATTTGTGGACCTTCCCAGTTGTGATTGGACTAGTGGCAAAGATTGTGAAATACTTTGTGAGGTTGACGTATCTATTATACCAATTTCTGGTTGGTAGGCAATTGGGTAATGCAAATCAAAATCGGATCTAGAAACATAGGGCCGTAATGATCCATCTATATAGCTTTGAGTATTCATTTTTGATAAATGAGTATGTAAATAAGCAGTTTATGATGTAGTTTATAATAAAAGGGACAAGTTATTTAATTCCATGCTTTATTCAAAAATGGCAAGATAAAATCATGAGCGAGAAACTAATTTTCGAAATTCCAAAAAATATTAGTATTACATGAAATACAGGTACTTTATAAACGTTTTTGATGGGATTGCTATATAAAAATTACAAAATTGAATTTTCAGTAATTTTCAAAATACGGTATGTAGTATCCTTAATTAAATATTAATAAAACAGTAATGAATATCATATATCATTAAAGTAGTAAACAGAATAAGTAATTAATTTAATGATCAGTGATTCTCCATGTTTTTAAAAGATTCAAATAAGCCCAGTCTTTATTTGGACCCCACATACCAAATGAAATTGGTGATAAGAGGATAAAAAATCCAATAACTAGTGCATATAAGAAAGCATACCAAACAACTGTAAATGAAGTTTTATTAACACGAATATCAATGAAATCAACAACGTAACACATGACTAACATTGCAAAGTAAAGCGCCGGCATATAATGATGAACATACTTAACACGACCCATGACAACAAATGGTAAAAAGTGTAAAAACCAACCTAAGAAAGGATAAACACCACCATAGATTAATTTATATAATGGGGAGTTAGAATCATCTAAAACTTCTTCAACGGATTCTGTATCTTGAAGTTTAAAATCATCGATCTGTCTCTGCCATCTCAATAAATAACCTAAAACGATAAAGAAGAAAACAAAAATTGACAAAGTTGAAGTCCAGGTTGTTGCTGGTGATCCGATTAAGAAATATTTGTAATTTTCATCACCCCAACCACAAAGTCTGATACCAACATTTAATGATGGCCATTGCCACCAGTTGGAAGCTAAATCATCTTGCTTTTCGTAATCTGGAACTAATGCATTATTGGTTGCCATCATTGCAATATTTAATTGAATAAAATCTTTATAAAATGAAGTTTTTGGCAGTTTAAAATCTTCTGGAGGATTTGGTAAGTTTGGATTCGTATGATCTTCAATATTCCACCAAGTTCTTTTATCTCTTTTAAACGGATTAGGCCAACAGACAATTTCACCTTGTCTAAAACCCCAAGCTGGCAATGGAGTATCAGTAACACCCAAATAACAACCTAAAACTTCATTCTTCAATCTAAATGATGAAGTTAATGGATGTAATTTTGCTGAATCTTCTGAGCCATAATGATCAACAATTTCAACAATCCAATTATCTTTATTATCACCAACGGTGTCATCACCATAACCTGAAACTTCAAAGACACCTTTTGTAAGTGGAGCTGGAATTTCATGAGTATGTAAATTTCTACCGGTAGTTTTATGAACAACTCTTATTTTCATACCATCAACAACATAATGAGATTCCCTAAAGCTATTTCTTGGATCGTCTCTAACTAACTCAAAAATCCAATCATTATTTGCGTCCTTATGAGAGTAAGTTGTAACTTGTTGTTGATTCGAACCTTCGGGATAAGTTTGAACATGAGAATGTAATAAACCACCACTTAAAGATTGAGACTTGAGCGTCACGACTGAATCAATAGTCATGACATCTCTTGGACCAGAAGTTAAACTTGAACCTACCAAATTCGCTTGGAAAAGTGATGACATTGTTGCATCACCACTACCTGAACCAGATAATAAATCAAAATGAACTTTGAAACAAACTGCGAAGACCATAAGGGGAACAAAACAAAGGCAGATAATTCTAGTTAACCAATGACAAGCATATTTTTGAAGTGAAATGGTTTTACCAACTTTACCAAATAATGACCATAAATCAACAATTGTATAAATTCCAACTAATGAAGTTACAAATAAACCAACCATTTTGACAGAATCAACACAGCCAATACTAATACCAGTTAATAACAACCATTTGAACCATTTTCTAGTGAAAACTTTTTCAGGTTTTCTATTCAAATTATGAAATGTGTAAAAACATAAAACAGTGGTACAAGTGAAAAATAAAAGCATTGAATCCAATAAGATGAACCTTGCTAGAGTTGTATAGGTGGTTTCTAAACAAACCATAAAAGTAAATAACCAAGTTGTCTTTCTATTATAACCAATTTGTTTCATTGTGAAATATGCAACAGGAACCATTAAAGCACCAAATGTTGCATTAAACAATCTCATTTTAACGTAATCAATATAATCAGGATATTCCTGACCTGAAGGGAAATCCCATGAACCATTATAACCAGCTAAATAACCAGATAAACCACAGAGCATTTTTCCTAAAGGAGGATGGACATCGTGATAAAATGAATGTCTTAAATAATAAGAACCAAATTTACCAAAATGAGCTTCATCCCAAACAACATGATTATTAACACCAATTTTATACATACGAACAAAGAATGAAAGTGCTGTAAATAAGACAGGAGCAATATAATTTTCAAGTTTCAAAAGATCTTGATAAGTTCTGGATGGAGAGATTTCATCAGGTAATTGAACTTTTGAATTTGAAGAATCTTTTTTTGCTAAACTTATAAGTTTTTTCTTCATCTGATCTTCAGAAATGATTAGAGGATCATCGTTGTCATTTGATGATGTGACCTGAAAGTCCTCCTTTGAGCGAGACATAATAATGGTGAAGAATTGAAAAGAACAAAGAAAAAAACAAAAAAGAAGGAAAACCAGAGAAGAAATATGCAAACAATACTGACCAACAAAGATGAACACGTAAATAGAAAAAAACCACTTGGTGCCATAAGTGACATTTCCAACACAATGTTTTTTTCATTTTCTCATTTTTTCATTTTTTGCGCTGCGTGTCGTTAATGAAAATTAAAAAACAAAAAAACAAAACCAAAAACATAAAATAAGACTAAAACCAACGTGTCAACTGTGTCAACTGGGAATTGAGCCCAGTATCATACCACTAGACCTTTGGCCCACTTGTAGAGTTTGGAGGTGTTAATTTGTCCACTTTACGTGTAGGATATGTAAATTGATTCGTAATGAAATTAGCCAAATCGCCATTAAACAGCAATACAAGTCACTTATCAATGCTTAATAAGGTAGACTTCCGCTTCACCTGGATATACAAGAGTTCATTATTATCTGGCATTTTTAGTAGATGATCAACATTCCACCATTGCTGAAAACAACCAAAGAAGTTGTTGTACCTCAAGATTTTACATATAACCAATTTTTGCATAATGTTATTCAAAATGCCACAGTCCCTTGCAAATTTGACGAAAAGTAGGATCCAACTAAAACTATTAGTTTGGTTTCCTTTCATAAACACTCTAAAAAGTTTACGGAACAAGTACCTTTCGCCGATAGCTATAAGTGAGCAATTATGGCAGCCAACAAGAACAAAATTTACATCATCTATCATTCAAAAAAAAATTTGAATTACAGGTGGGATTATTTAAACTCGTATTTATCATCCTTGCTACTTCTGTAGAAATCAATCAGGTGTGTCTGTTCATTTACTTTTTGACTGTTCAGTAGCGGAGCATATCCTTATTCTCGCAGATTGTTTTAGTTTTCCAGTAAACAGTTTACTGAGAGTTTTACTATCAGCCAATAAGTATGTTCAAGCAAATAAAATGTTGAAATTCTTAATATCTATGTCAAGGAAGTTATTACCCTTAAGACGTGAAAATCTCAATATTATTCTTGACAATGATCTACTAAGAAGAAAAATCGCACAATTTCAATATCAGTATTTAATATGAATATTCCCTTATTCAAGATCTCTTCCAGTTCCTTTTATTTTTAATCTTTTATTTTTTTAATTTACAATATTTTCAATTTTCCAAAATTTCTTTTCAGTATAATTAAATCAACATTTTGATTTGATTATTGTTCCTGTTTTTATTTACCATGGTAACATTACAAACGAAGGCTGCATGTCTGGATGGTCATGTAATTAACGGATATATAAACATCTGGTAATTGTAAAGCTTGAAAGTGCAAAAAACAAGAAGAAAGTAATTTTCTTATTGTGTACAAAAAAATATTATTATCTTTAAGTTTGTTTACTTCTGTCTGTTGTTTGGTAACTGACTTTGACAGTGCACTCATAAAAGATGATAAACCGATAACCAAAGTAACTTTACAAAGACCACATCAATAAGTGACAAGAAAGGGGAACACATCCTTTATATAGAATGCGCAACCTTATCTTGATAATGAGCCTTGTTTCAATGAGTGGTATAATTAGAAAGTTCTAGAATATCTGTAGGGATACTGGAAATGTTTACTAGGACCATCAGTCTGAGTCAACACACTGACTTCACCCAAATATTCTAAGATGACTTCACAACAGTAAAAGTTATGGAATGTTAGGTTTTAATGCATTCACTTTTAAGGTAGAATCCATAATAATTAGATAATTTTGAGTATCCGAAATAGAGGGATGAAAACTTTATTTTCAAAAATATAACGTTGAAACTGGTGTTCGTTGAGGCTAGATACGTGGCGGGATAACTGTCTATAGCGTTTAATAAATTTTATAAAATCCGATATAGTGTAACGGCTATCACGGTCCGCTTTCACCGGGCAAACCCGGGTTCGACTCCCGGTATCGGAAGAATATTTTTTTGAAAATATTTATTGCAGTTTTGGTATCTATTTTTATGTGTTTGATAAACTCTAACTAAAGTTGATCAACTTTTTTTTAATAAATTTGACAACTTCATAGACAGTCAAACACAACCAAGTAACCAGGGATTCAGATACACAGCTTGGTATATACTATGTTATTGCCACAAGAATATCATCCATATATTTATAACAGATTACTCAAACATGTTTGCAAACCATCGATTATTGAATCACCATTGTTTTTGCTACCACTAGAACATTATTCATTACAATTTTTATTGTTAACATTAATTATTACATTTCCACCATCCTATTTAAGAAAATGGATTTTTTTTCCAATTTCTGTCTTACATCTATTTGAGTCTCCATTATGTTACATACCATTACATTCAGACCCTTTAACTAAACTTTCACACTCTTTAATTTTGTTTCAGCTGTTTATTATAACGTTCAATTTGTTGTGTTGTGAGGAGTACATCGAACTCACTGATTACAGACTAAAAGCTGTTAAATCAGGTAGTAAGGAGGTAAATGATTATGATACTGATAGATTTAAGCACTTGTCATTAGATAAATTCAAATGGGCGTTTCAAAGATGTTTTCTAAATATGAGAGGTGTTGGGTGGAATTTCCAAATGAAATCAGTTGTCAAAGTTCCCCCTAACAATATCAATAAATGGAAATTTATAATTTTTAAGTGTTTCCTTTATGAGACTGTGTTTAAATTTTTGTTTTATGATTTTTCAATATTCATTTTAAATTTATTAAGATTCCAAAATAATACATTTTCAAACTATTATGTCTCAATAATTTATTCAATAATCACGATAAACCCAACGATTAGATTTTTAAGCAAACATTTGGCTTCAACTTTTAATATTTACTACGGATTAAATAGTGCATATTGGTTTTCATCAATGGCGTCATTATCAGTTGGATTATCGAATACTGAAGACTGGCCAGATATGTTTAATTTTGGATTAGGTGGATTCTCAATGACAAAGTTTTGGTCATTTTGGTGGCATCAGTATATTACAAGAGATGCGTACTTAATATCTAGACGATTTGTTAATTTATTAAAATTAGGCAAGACTAGTTATCTCAGACGTATGTTGATCATTATAATAACATTTTTCATATGCGGTTGCTTACATGCATATGGATCAATTCATTTAGATTGGAGTATCAATAAATATAATCCAAATGTCCCATCATTTATATCAAAATATTCAATATTTAACAAATGTTTTTATTCATTATTTCTCTTCATTTATTCAGCAAATGTTATAATTTTAGAGAACATTTTGAATGAATTAATCATTTCTAAATTAAAATTTTTAAAGAATAGTAATTTAAAAATTCTATCTGCAGTGATAGGATGTATGTGGATGACTGCTGTACAAGCATGGCCAGTCGTTATGTATATTGAAGAACTGGAAATGGGTGGTTTAATTTTCCCGCTTTATCATTATCCATTTACTTTATGCGCATTTATAAAACAAGTATAGCATAACATGTATAACCCATTTCTAGCTTATCATTTGATTTTTCCTGATTTCCTTGATTTATCAATTTTTCAATTTTTTGAATTTTCACAATTTTTTTTGAAAAAAAAATATGAAAATCAAAACATGAAATGTAAACAAAACGAGACAAAAAAGAAGATAGAACCATAAAATATAACGAATCACTAGTATAGTTTTTAAATCTAGCATCACATCAGAATAACAAGCATATCCACTTACAATTTGTATATATTATAAAAGTACCATACATTGATATATATATTTAATTAGTGGCTGGATCCATGTCAATGAATATGATAGCACAAGAACAAAACCTACTACTTTTGATGAATATAAAAGAGGAATTAGTGAATAGGTCTATGACTTCCACCTCTACATTTTCTACAGTTAATAATTCTGCCAATTCATCAACGTTTACAACACCACATTTAGATGTTAACAAAGATTTTGATACTGAATGTGAGAAAGAGTATGATATTCATAATGAAACAGAAAACACAGTAATTCATTACACAAATGAAGGCCATAATGAAGACTACGAAATTGATGATTTTACAAGATTATTTGAGGGAGATACAAAAAGACATACAACAAGTATAGATAAGTTAGTTGATCGATATCTCATTAACTTAATCCAATCAAGGGATAAGTTGAATAATGAAATTTATTTACTGTTTGAAGAATTTAAGTTTGACTTAATAACTGATAATTTATTATCCAATACGCATAGTAGCAATATAGACAATAATCTTAATAACAATCTTAGAAATAATAGTTATGATGAAGAATGTGAAAATAATATGTTTATAAAGTTATCAGATACACCATACTTATTACTAATTCATTCAATTAAACCTGAATTATTATCATTTTGCATAAACTGTTATATACGAAAAAATATGATGAATTTGGATAAAGTCAATATATTAAAGCTATCAATATTATCGATATCTATTATAAATATGAAGAACAATGCAAAACTCGGACTAAAATTATATTCCAAGATGTTTATTAATAGAACCAAAAAATTAATCAAAAATTTTAGAAATATTGAAAACTATTACTTAAAAAATTCAAGTAGTAATCAAAAAAAGACAATTAAAATAAATCTGCTTTCAAGTTCAATTCATTTTTTGATTTCTATAATAATAAAAAAGATTGAACAATTGTTGTTAAACTTTAACATAAATTTAATTACATTATGGAAATATTTAGTGGTTTATGGATTCGATAGTAACTTTGAAGAGTTGAAAATAATTAAAAATATAATTAAAAATCCCACAAGTTGCTCATGTATTTGGTATAACGAATCAAATCGCTTGATTAAAACCATGCAGTATCTTAAAAAAGTACTAATTTGTATTATTGTTAGTTCAATGGATTTGAATGATACTAGTGGAGCTGATTCTGTTGATGATGAAAACACGCATAACCTGGAAGTGTACTTATTCATGAAAAGGTTTTGGAGTAAGTTCGGTATTGAAGATCTAAAATTCAATATTAAAACTGAAAGCAAACATTCAAAATTATTATTTCAGACCAAGATATTAGGTATTAGTACAGTACTTGATAACTTCAACATATTTATGACTAACTTTAAAGGCGAATTAGTTGAAGAAGAAAATTGTGATGAGCCTGGGGATGGTTCAGTCAGTGATTCTAAATTGGATGTTTTAAGCGAACGTAATGAGGATGATCGAATAATTGAATTAAATAGATTAACTGAAAAAATCGGATCCAATTTGGAATTAATTGAACTTGGAATTAATATTAAAGATGGAGTGAACGATACTGATAAAATTTTAGATTTAAGTAATGATATAAATAGTTTAGTTAACTATTACAATGAAATAACTGGGATATCAGGAATGGGAGTGGGGAACATGGCTTCTGGAAAGTCTATAAATAAGCCTAGCTCTAATTCAAAATCCAAATCTGAGTCTACATCGAGGGTTACTGATGATATAGAATTGAAGCGATTAAGAATGAGTGAAATTTTGCTTGATGAATATGATAATAATAATAATAGTAATAACGATAACAAAGATTTGGCTACAAGACACAGACGAAGTAGTGGTATTAACGTTAATTTGGTTGCGGTTGTTAAAGAGAGCCAAGGAGGCGAACAAGAAAAAGAAGAATTAAAAGAAATAAGTATAGATAACGTGGAAGTGAATAGGAATGATATCGAATTCAAGAAAACTTTAGAGAAATTATGTAGGAGTAAAGACGATTTGGGTGTTAAAGCTAGACTTGAAGACGGCAAATTTGATCAGTTTAAAAAGGAATTGGCGGTGAGACTGGAAGAGGAGAAAAGTAAGTAAAATAGTATTTTTATAAACTTAATAGTAATTCAGGATTTTTGATTGACGACGAGAGGTTTTCTTTTGAGATTTTATTTGATCACCAATCATCTAGAAAAACGGTTTTGCCAACGGTGAAACCTTAAATGGAAAACTGGGAGCTAAAGTTGAAAACCGAAAACTGAAAACCGAAAACTGAAAACCGAAAACTGAAAACTGGAAATGGCAGTTTTTCGTTTTACGGTCCGCGGTTGGACGGTGGGACTGATTTGTCTGTTTGGGGTGAGATTTTCTCGTTATCGATTGTGTGGAAGGTGTTTGCAGTGAAGATTGAACAGTGGTTATTTAAGTTTGGATCTTTGTTTGTCGGCCCTTTGTCAACTGTACGTCTACGTTCATACACCCACGTCCACTTCCATTTTCTTCACGGGCTTACCTTCACGTCGTTTGCGCCTGCATCCCGCCCACACTTATCCAGCCAATCAAATTCCGGCATTATTGTTTCATAAACAACTTTACAAATGAGTTCGTCGGATCAGATTCAAGACGGGTCTGCAGCTTCCCTATGGCGAATGTATTCAAAGGCAAAGGCAGGACTGCCCTATCGTTCAAGAATGGAAAATTTAACGTGGAGATTAATGTTTTTAAATTTGGAAAAGGAGAAGAAACTATCCAAGAATAGTGACGTTGAAGACATTCGAATGTCTGATCCCTCCAACCCTACATCTTCAAATATCAATAGTATAAATAACGCTAACAAACTTTGGCCACAATTCCCGGAACTTAATTTTAATTCAAACTCAACTACCAATTCAAGTACTAATTCTAATATCAATACTACCGCTAACAAGCCAAGGTTTTCGACTTCTAATAATACTCCATCCACCAAAGCAAATAGTGAATTTAATTATCTAGATCATATAAAATCTTTATCTAATGATGATTCTTACCTATCATCTCAGTCAAATACTACTTCTAACAATGGATTTTTAAGAAAAGAAATTAATCCAGTACACAAGAATCAATCATCAAAATTATCTCAGTACTTTACAACGCATCATCACTCACTATCATCATCATCCTCTAACAACGCACTTTCAATCTCAATACCTACATCATCTTCTTCTTATACAAATAAAACATCTTTTGATTACAATCATAGTAACTATACTAATACTACGCTTAACAACGACAACAGTAACTATGATCTAGCTTTAAAGGATTCAACAACTCCAATTCCACAAGATATGTTGTTATCATCATCTATTCATACGGCCTCTCCAACAACTACTTCAAATAAAGGTTTAGGCATTGGCAACGTACCTACATTTAATGACCATTATGGTTCAATTCCAGCTTCTTCATCATTTTCAGCTTCTTTATCTAATACAAATTTTCCAACTTTGGGTAAAATTGAACCTCAAAATTCCGATGGTAGCATAAACATGATAAAAAGAGAAAATTTGCACAATTCCTTTTTTGATTCTCCAATCGATTCTCCTTTAAAACAATCTTCAAGCGTATTTACTAACACCACTACTAATAATAATGCTGTAGGACTTAATAATGAAAGAGAATTATCAATTGATCACAATAATCACAATATAAATTTTGATTTTCATAATGATTTGAACATTTTTGACAGTATGAATTCTTTAGAATCCGACTTGCTGAAATTGGAGACGGATATACAACCACTAAATCATCCTCAACCTCAACAATCTCCACCTAAATCAGCAATAAATAGTTCCAATAAAATTTCAAAAAAATCAGTATCCTCGATGTCGTCAAATAAAAGAAAGTCAATATCCAGCTCACGTAAGAAAAAATTAGATTCCAATCCAGCTTCTACATTATCGACTCCTGGAAGTCAATTACAGACGCCTATACTTTCAGCTTCCCCAACTCAACCTCAACAGGGACAAAATGCATCTAAACCATCAGCGATTCCATCAACAGCAACTTCTACTAGTAATACCAATTTAAGCATAACTTTAAATTCAAAATCGAATATAAATAATTTAGAAGGCGAAATTTCTTGTACAAACTGTCATACAAAGACAACTCCTCTATGGAGAAGGAATCCCGAAGGTCAACCACTATGTAATGCATGTGGATTGTTTTTAAAATTACATGGTGTTGTTCGTCCTCTAAGTTTAAAAACTGATGTTATTAAAAAGAGGCAGAGGAATGCAGCATCAACTAAAAAACGCCGTGGTGGCGGTAGTGGTGGTAATCCAAGTGGAAATCTAAACAAAATTGATGGAGATGACTCTAACCCGACTCCTATTATTCGTGACACCTTTAATACAACACCAAATTCTTCGGTAAGTACACCAAATAATAATAGTAATAATTACAAAAAAAAGGAATCATCACCTAAAAAGAAATCAAATAAAATCAATAATCAAGAAACTAATACAAACAGGAATAATAGTTTAAATAACTCAAACAATTCAAATATTTCTAATGAATTGGACTTGGATATTGAAATAGATAATGATGATATACATTTAGATATTAATCCAGATAGTGATAAGTTAATTGACGATTTTGGCATTTCTAATGCTAATCATGATAATAGTGAGCACCATAATACTAACAATGGGCATCATAATGCATCAAATTATTTTAATAGTGATTTTGATGTGAGTATGATATTAGATGATAATATTTTGACTTTTGATAATGCTGATAATCATGATATCCAAATGTCTCAAAAAAAGGATTCAGAAACCTTGAGTTCAAAAAATAACGGTTTAAACATAAATTTTTCAAGTAACTTTGAAACGCCGACATCGTCAGGAACAAATCTTAAGCCTTCATCCGAATCCACTAATAATAATAATCAAGTCTTAAATGAAGATCTAGAGAACATTAATAAAAATTCACAAAATTGGGATTGGTTAAATATGGAATTATAGTGCTGGATAACTATACATATTTTTTATTTACTAGTATTACCATTATTTGTACAAAATCATTTTTATTAATTTAACATCACTTTGTAATAATGGTGAAATTCTTATAGTCATAATGGGTTTGTCAAACATTAAATACTCACAAATATTATTTGTTTATTAAGATGATCAACAAGTGGAATTATTGATTATATTTTTGATTTCCTGTTTATAATTTTATTTCTTGTTTATTTTTTGTATTTGTAACATTATAATAATCTGACTGATAGAAGTTGAACGCCGGCGTTTACCGAAAAATTTACCGGTTTTTTGTTTCTTTTCGCGGCACAATAAAGCTTAAATTTGGATAATAAAATCCACAATTTGATAGTAGGAACGGATGTGATGTACTAAAGCACTCTAGGAAAGTATAACTACGTTTTTAGTTTGTTTTCTTGTTTAATTTTTTCATTCTTTTTTTGTAGGTTTCTTTTTAAGCTCCTCTAATTTTATCTTTATAGAGCAATAAATCAATTATTAATAATGACATTTGATGATATCAAAGGTATGAAAATTGCTTACGAAGAAGCAGTCAAAGGTTATAATGAAGGAGGTATACCTATTGGAGCATGTCTAGTTCATGAAGATGGTAGAGTAATTAGTCGTGGCCATAATATGAGAGTGCAAAAAAATTCAATGACATTACATGCTGAAATTGCTTGTTTCGAAAACTCAGGTAGGTTAAAAGCATCTACCACTTCAAAATGTACATTATACTCAACTTTGAGTCCATGCACAATGTGTACCGGTAGTGCATTATTATTTAAAATTCCAAGAGTTGTTATTGGTGAAAACATGAATTATTTAGGTGGTGAAGATTGGTTAGAAAAACATAATGTTGAATTAGTTAATTTAAATGACCAAAAATGTATTGACTTAATGAATAAGTTTATCGTCGAAAAACCTGATCTTTGGAATGAAGATATTGGTGAATAGTTAGTTTGTATAATGCTGTTTTTTTTTCATTCTATAATTGGATTAAACATGCTGTTAGCTAATACGATTATCGAACGCATTAAATAGGTATTTTACATCGGAAAAATTGGTATTGAAAAAAAAATACCTTTGTTGACTATATAGTTCATCTACTCATTAATATAACTCTATTAAGATTTAATATTGTCATAACTTCTGCCACTAAGTTTCTCTTATCTTACTGTACGAAAACACTGAAAATTGAAAATCATGTTCAAGTCGATAGTCGCTAATTTGCTTAAGTATAGTAAATGAGTCTTTGTCATGAATTGATGTAAAAATTGTAACAGTTTTATGTAAAGACTGTTTTTGAACTAACCAATGCCACCAAGAAAAAGAACACGTACAGCCAATAATAAATCTAAAAATGTTGAATCTAATAAACGACAACATTTAGCTGCAAAATATTCAATTTATATAACAAACTTGAATTCTAAGATAAAATCAAATAAAATGAAGGAAAATTTATTTGTTTTGTTTTCTTCATTTGCTGATGTTTTACAGATACATTATCCAAGAAAAGGGTATCGTGCGAAAGCATGGATAATTGTTTCTTCTCAACAGGATGCCATTGATTGTATCGATAGATTTAATGGATTTGAAATCTTTGATACCAAAATAAATGTTAGTTTGGCCAAAAAGGAAGGTAAAGTTATTGAAAAGTTACTACAAGCGGAGACTAATGATCAAGAGATTTCACATGAATGAAGGAATGTATTCATCAGCTTTTCTAGTTTGCTCAGTAAATTACAAATATAAAGAAAATATAACCTTAACTCAATATTTCCGACTTCTACTTAGACGCCAACTTTGATTTTTGTCAAATTTATTGTACAATGGTTGAATACGTTCTCTTTTTTTATTAATACTCAACTCACCATCATTGATTTTACGGAAAACTTTGGATGCAAATTGAATAAGCCATGATGGATCAATCTTTGTTGTATAATGCATGTATTCACGATTTGTTAAAACTAGTGTATGATAAAAAACATAGTCTACTCCTGGGACCTTAAATAACGATGAGCTTGGATGTATATAGACTGATAGATTATCTGACAGAGTCTTAAATGCTCCATCATCTGAGGTATGTCCATGATTTGATGACCTTTTTGAGCAATTTTTGAAAAATCCCGAGACAAATGCTTTTCTAACTTGATCCAATTTATTATTACAACTAATTACATTCAACTGTAATTCTTTTTCATTTTTGTTTATACTTTCGATTAACTTTATAAGTTGTTTTTTGACATCCCTTGCTTTTCTCATTGACTTTTCATGAATAAAGTTATCTGTACACCAATCTTTTGAAAACCCATTTGACTCCCACTTTCTATAAATATGTAATAATGTTAAATGATCTCCATTATAGTCATCAAATCGTTGTTTCATTTTATCTGCCAATTCCCTCTTTTCCCTTGGCCTGTAAAACACATCAGGTACACTCAACATTGAAATAATTTCAATAACTTCATAAGTACAACCGAATTCAAAAGATTTGATTAGGGTCTTTGCTAACATTGGTTCCATTGGGAAATATGCCATATATTTACCAACTTTGGTTAACTTACCTTCATCATCAAGCGCTTCCAATATATAAAGTTCTTCTAGTGCTTTTAAAATTGATTCTTCTTTTGGTTTATCCATAAAGCCGAAATTCAAAATATCTTCAATACCCATTGCTTTTAGCATTAGAATTGTATGTGATAAATTTTGTCTCAGAATCTCAGGTGTTGTGTTCATTGTCATTTCTCTTTGATAAGCATTTTTGGTATACAATCTATAGCAAACACCAGGGCCTGTTCTACCAGCTCTACCAGATCTTTGATCTGCTTGAGCTTTTGAAATTGGCTGAATTATAAGTGTATCCATGCTACGTTTTGCATCATATGCATTAACTTTAACAAATCCTGGATCAATAACATAATAAATACCATCAATTGTAATAGATGTCTCAGCAATGTTTGTTGCAATAACCACTTTTCTTTTGCCTTGAGGAGTTGCATCAAAAATTCTACTTTGCATTTCTGATGGCATTGCTGAATAAATCGGTAAAACGATTAATTCAGACATATTTGGATCTGCTTTATATAAAACACCCATTTTTTGGATAATTGATTCACAACACGTTTCAATTTCTTCACGACCTGTTAAAAAAACCAATATGTCCCCAGGTGCATTATTTGAGTGAACATCAATAATTGTATCAATCGTTGCCTCAAGGTAATCCAATTCTGGAGTTTTTGTATAATAAATCTTCACCGGAAATGTACGACCTTCAATATGGAAAACTGGGCAATTATTAAAATACTGTGAAAATTTTAGAGAATCTAATGTTGCTGATGTAATAATTAATTTCAGTGTACCGTTTCTTTTATTAACTGCATCTCTAAGCAGTGCAAATAAAATATCAGTTGCGATGGTTCTTTCATGTGCTTCATCTAGCATGATAACTGAATACCTTGACATCAAGGGATCAACTAATGCCTCTCGTTCCAACATACCATCAGTCATATACTTAATTTTAGTTTTTGAACTTGTGCAATCTTCAAATCTAATTGTGTAACCAACTTCATCCCCAACTTTACAATTGACTTCATCGGCAACTCTTTTGGCAACACTAATTGCGGCAACTCTTCTCGGTTGTGTACAGGCAATTATACCATTATTTATATACCCATCTTCTGCTAAATATTGTGTAATTTGAGTTGTTTTACCAGAACCCGTTTCACCAACAATAACAACAAAATTGTTTTCTCTGATTGATCCTAGCAATTTACTTCTTGATTGAAAAACTGGCAATGATTCACGCTGCTCCTGTATACTTAATTTTGATTTTATACCATAGCTTTCAAATTTGGCTTGTTTTTTCCATTCAAGGACTGCCGACTTTTCAATTTCCTTGATTTCTTCATCATTAAAAATTTCTTCAATTTTCTTATTCATTAATGGATCATCAACATACTTACTTTTATGCAGTTCCCTTCTTTTTTTATCTTCATCTATCCGCTTTTCAAGTTTTTGCCTTTTCGAATCTTTTAGTAATTTACTTCCTAAACTAGCAATAGTTTCAAGTGATGCAGTTTTTGAATTTACTTTTCTATTATTTTGATATTCATTTGCGTTATTATTTGCATTATTGTTATCATAATGCTTGAAATTCCTTTTGATGCTTTTCATTAGCTTGTCTTTATATGGGTCTAAAAACTTGGGTATATCGGTATTTAGTTGAACTTCAATTTCTTCTTCACCGTTTTCCAATTGACTATGTTGATCATGTTCATCTTCACTTTCAATTTCGGCATATGGATCATCAGCATCATATCTCATAATTCTTTGTTTTTTGGCACCGAATGCTGAATTTATTTGGTTTCTCTCCCATACATCCATATCATTTCTACGTTTAAAACCAGAATTTAAGTGGTTCTGATTATTAGTAGTTGAAGACACTTCATTTGCTTTCAATAATCCCGTTTGCTGATCAACATTTTTCAAACTTAATGACAACTTCCCATCATTTGAAATCCTGATGACTTGTACATATACTGAGTCACCTCTTTTGTTGGTAATGATATTATTCGGAAATTCAGAAATGTGGCATAGTCCATCAGTTGACTCGCCTGGTATGGAAATAAAAGCACCAAATGACTTAATCGACTTTAAAAATCCTTTAACTATCTCTCCTTGTTTTAATGATAAACTAGGCATATATTAATATATTATATAAATGTCGGATGTTCAACATCAATAGAAGAACTAATATTTATAAATTTTTTTGGTACAACATGAAAAATTGATGCGGAGAGATAGATTGATTTTTTATGTTTCCTTTTTTTGGAAATAAAACCGCAGCCTTTGAAAAGGCGTTATCTTTGTTATAGTTGATGTTTGAAAAAAAATAAAAGAAGTAAAACATTCAACTGAGACTATTAAGAGATTAAAAATTTACAAAATTAACTAAAAATACACATTACATATTATTAGGATTGTTAAAAGTCCATAAACATTATATGACTGTAATACTTAGATTACAGTTTTGATAGATTTCGTATAGACATAACGGATACAAATCATTATTGTACCTGAAACCAAACATAGAACGCCACAAAAAATAGCAAGTTTGTCAAAACCTTCAATTGTATTTACTTTACCAGGTGGCAAAAACGTACCACCAATAATTGGCCCTACCAACGAACTAACACCACCATAAATGAAAAAAAACGTTAAATATGAATATATGTGTCCAGTATTTTGAAATAACTGTCCAATAACAGCAGGAAACACAGCAACTGGAACACCCGTTGCACAAGCCCATAAAACCATAAATGTTGCAGTTAATGCAGTCCCACGTGCTGGCAACCATAAAGCCAATGGAAAAATACCTGATAGTATCAATGCTGGAATTAAAATATTTATACGGCCAAATCTATCTGCTAAAAATCCAGGTAAAACTCTAAAAACAATTGCACATGCATTAATAATTGCAACACTGTATACTTGCAAACTAGTATTAACATTTGCCCTAATACAAAACAAATCAATATAAAATAAACCTGGAAATAATGACAACATAAACGCAAACCATGCAATATTGATTAATTGAAACTTCCAATTCCGTAATACTGTAAAATTAAGCCTAAAGATGTTTTCCCCAGGTTGCCTTTTCTTTGGTTTAAATCTCGGTTTGATAAAAGAAGCACTAAATATTGTCATTGGAATATATAAAAACCCAATAACCCTATTTGCCCACGCAAATCCTATTTTCTCAATCATATTTCTAACACCAATTGGCCAATATACACCTGCTAAACTTGAACCTGCAGTAATAATACCAATAACAAGAGCTTTATTTTTATCAAAATATTGCATTGTTACACCAGTTGAATGAATGTACATGATACCTGATCCCATGCCAAACATTACACCTTGAATTATATATAGTTGCCAAGGGGAATTTGAAATGGATAACATCATAAACGCTAAGGATGCTAGTGAACCACCAAATGCTACAACTAATTGGGGGCCAACATATTCCATACAAACAGCCGAAGGTAAAGCAGCAAAATACGTTAAAGCAGCTTGCAATGCACCAATTATTCCTAAAACATTTGATCGCATATTTGTATATTTTTCTTCAAATAACTTTGATAAACACCATATGAATTACACATCCCAAACGACATTGCCATGATTGTTGATGCAGCACCCACAACTAGCCATGCTCTCAGTCCACCATCTGGGAAATAATTTGGATCACAATAGGCTAGTTTCTCTTTTGAGTGTTTACCATCTGCTATACTAGCATTACCGTTAATTTCATTTATTTCTATGTTATCTTTTGATTCCGTGGTTTCTACCAAACTCAAATTTTCGGAAATGGCCGAGCCATCAACTTTTGCCACGCCTTGATACATTGTACTATTGGCCATTGAATAGTAGATTTAGCTATAAGTTATATGTATATATACAGAAACAAGTACATAAATATTTTGCAAAATATTTTATAAAGGAAAAACATACTCATAATAGCAATGAAAGAAAAACGTTCCTTTTAAAAGTCAAAATTAAAAATAATAGATTAGTGAGTGCACATTCTCCGAGGTGTGAGTATGCTTTACGATTTATGATTTATGGCCAATGGCTGGTCATTTGCAGAAGACAGAGGATAAAACAAAAAACTTTGTTGTGCCAATAATATAACAGTAGCATTTTGGTTTCATGTAAAAACGCATCAACGCCCTAGTTCAATCCCAAAGTTTGTCTCCGATAATTAGTCAGCCGCAGATAAAAGGGTAAATGGTAAATGATAAGTAAGTCAATAGAAAAATCAGCGGAGACAACTGTGAATCTGTTCCTTTGTTTTAGTTACTTCCTCCAGGGAAAAATGATCGGAAGAACAAAAATACTCTAGTAGACGTAAGTATTAAGGTCGTAGTATATTGTTACACAGATTGATACAAAAAAAGTTTAAAAAGTACAAAATTGAAAAAAGATCAAAAAAGCAGTGAATCACATGTTTAGTTCAGTAGTTCAAGTTTTATTTTTGAGTAAATTGTCTGAGCTTTTGTGGAACATCAAACATAGGAAGGACCAGTTCCAGTAACTTAAACTTGCCGTTGTTGTAGATCGCATCATCACCCAAGATCTCATCAAGTTTTTTTCTACTTTCAATTTTATATGATTCTGACTTTTCGTTGGAAACATCCCCAAATGTTTTCATAATTTCACACCATTGCCAATTACTATTGATATCATTGTAACTACTGTATGGTCCAATGATGACCCTTTCAATACTATATCCAGAATTATTAAGTATTAATATTGTAGCATCAATATTATACCTAAGCATTGATGACAACTCTTGTAAACTCATTTGAGCAGACCCATCACCTTCTATTGTTATAACTTTACCAGGCAATTGAAAATCTCTTAGTGCCAATGAAGCACCTAAAGTTGCAGGTAAAGCGTATCCGATGGATGCCCAATAGCAACCCAAAATAAATCTTGAATTTTTGTAAAGTCTGATGTCGGGGACAGCAAAAAGAAATGAACATGTCTCCACAATAATTATATCATTCTCTCTAATATTTTTGTTTAACGATTTAACTATAGAACTTTGTTCAAGTGGTTCAGTTGAATGTTTCGTTTCAAATTCGTAGTATTTTTGAGGTTTTTTATACTTAACAGATTCTGAAATTTTGTTTGTTTCTAATCTTGATGTAAGTATTGGTAAAATTTCCATCATTGTAATGGAATCATCAAACTCGTTACCAATTTCAATGTACTGTGCACTAAAATCAATCAAGTTTTCTCTATCAAGATTAAACGTGAACATTCCGCTGTTTACTTCATTATCAAATTTACCAATATGTAAAACCAAATCTGATTTTTCAATTAATTCTGCAATGGACTTTTCATGTTTTCCAAAATAGGTACCAACCAATCTAGGATGGTTTTCGTGAACCAACCCCTGTGCATATACACTCGAAAAAATGTTCACCTTATTGTCAAATTTTTTTAATAGTTTATTGAATTCATCTTCCATTCTGAATTTTCTAATGAATTCATCAACAATAATTGAAATATTTTTTGAACTATAAATTTTATCCAAAATTCTATCAACGCTTCTATTGATGTTCAAGATCGAAGAATTAAAGTCGTAGGACAAGTCGATTGGATTATCTAATCTTTTGATTTCAACTTTCATTTCAGATAAATCACAAGGTAAGAAAACATAACCGGGTCTACTATTTCTCCAAACATTAAGTATTACCCTATCAATCATCTCACAGGCTTCGTCGACATCATCTTCAATTGATGCATTATCGATACTAAATTCACTTGCAATTCTTTCATATTTATAATGATCACTTTTTTTCCAAGTTTTCAAATTACCAGCAAGATGATGTAAATTAAGTGTTTTTGGATCTTTTTTGAACTTTAATGCACTTGTACCAACAATATGCAATAAGGGAGCAAATTCTGTATAAGCTCCAGCAATACCATTAATTGCGCTCAGTTCACCAACACCGTAAGTTGTTAATAAAACGCCCATCATTTTGCTAGTTTTTGCATATGCATCTGCCGCATACGAAGCGTTTAATTCATTGCAACAACCTATCCAATTAAGTCCAGGAACATCATAAATATGCTCTAAGAATTTCAAATTAAAGTCACCTGGAACTCCAAATACTGATTTGACTCCCAACTGCAAAATTCTATGAAAAATATATTCCGAAATTGTAATTTCTGTTTTATTGTTGAGATTAAAACTAACATCATTATCAATAATTGGTTGTTCATTAGTAAATAATTTGATGTCATGTAAAAGGTTTGATCCATTGGTTGTTGATTGTAACATAATTTATTACTTTGATAATTCTACTTATATTTCTACCGTTACATAGTTGTTATATCTTACTTGTAAAACTGGGAACCTCAGGTTGTTTTATAAAGCACATGGTACAGATGTTTTAGTGTAGTAAAGATGAAAAATGTGGTAAAGACGCCAACCGCCGCCAACCGAAAAACGGCTAGGAACCGAGCTAAGCGAGTGGAGCACCGAGAACACCGCCGTATTTTGATATTAATATTTGAGTGCTTCCAGTTTCATAATTGCTTCTCATTTATATGAGACTTCTTAAATGATTTGAATTAGATGATCGATATATATCAAATCAAAAAACGCATGTATAAGTTTGTTCTGAGTGAAGTATATAAAAATTGTATGGGTTTTAGTTTACTAGTTAAAAAACAAAATTCAATCAATGTTCATCCTTTTCTCTGCGGAACTGGTGAATATATTCCCAGAGGACGAGACGATTCTATAGGGGAAGACTGTAAGTGATCGTTGGTGCGTTTGCATGGTCGGCTGGGAACAGAAACAGAAAGATTGCCGATTCTGTCTTTGAGACCAGAAAGACTGCCTTTGCTTTCCATGCTGTAAGAACGTTGATTTCTATCCGAAATATTATCAATTTCAGTCCCCTGATCAGATAATTCTGTGGCAACATCATCATCATCATGATTGTCTTCTTCAACGTCTGCTTCATCTTCAAACTCTTTTGAATCTTGATCATTTTCTTCTGTAACAGGCAAAATCGGAAATTTCATTGATTTTTTCCTCATGTATAATCTACCTGACCGAATAGGAGTATCATGTTTATTTATTCTTAATTTGTTGAAATCATGGCCAGCTTTATTAACAAGCCCATCAACATTATAGTCATCTTCATCTTCATCATCAATGTCTATGTCATCATCCTCTTCCTGATCACTTGTTTCTTCTTCGATTATTTGACTTTCTCGTTGCTCTTTTGTAAACAATGGTTTATGTTTTTTCATGGATATATTATCAACTCCCCATTTAGCATTCATTTTAGCATTTAAGGGGGATCTACCACGTCTATTTAAATTATAGTTATCCCTAGCATTATTTTTACTTTTCTTCCTACTTGAAATTGATCTAGACATAGAATCAATTGAATTTGTTCTTGATAATGCAACAAATGATGAATTTGGAGATTCTTGCTGTGATGACATGTTAACCGACCAATCACTTACACCTCTTGAAAACTTGGGTCTAGATGTAGAAGTTTGTGGTGAAGCTAAAAACTGATTGTTGGCTGAATTACTATGTAAAAAATTATTCCCACTGTTCAAGTTCGATGTAAAATTATTAGTGCTATTATGAGAATTGGCATTATTATTACTGTTTATACCAGATGCTGTTAATATTGGGTTTACATGATTAGTACCTGAAGTATTTATCATGTTCATATCCGTCGAGTATCCAGTAATATACCCCGATCCTTGTGACGTTTCAGATGCTGAAGTTTGGAGAGAAAACCCAGACAATGGCCTTGTTGGTTTAGATCTTTTCAATTTTGTTTGATCTGGTGTCATTAACATATTTTCTTCATCTGATATGTTTGAATAACTTATAGTAATCGGTACATTTGTCGACGATGTATTCGACACCCCAGTGCTGGGTTGTAACAACGATTTATGACTTGTTGATACTGCTGGACTCGAATTTATACTACTAATTCCTTTTCTATTTATGGGAATTGACTTGGTATCGTTTATTAAACCTTCTTTATTATAATTGTTTTTCGATTTGAAAATTCCAAATAAAGAAAAATGATGTTTTTTGTTTTTATTATGACTAGATTTATCCGATTTGGTGGTTGATTTTTGCGTACTTTTGGACAGTAAACTTATTTGATCATTGGAAAATTTTCTTATATTAGTATCTGAATTTTCATTGATTGAATTGAGTTTGACCGAGGAATCTCCAGCTACCAAATTTTTAGCTTTTGTTAACGATCCAGATCTGTTCAACCTCTCACCTACATCTGAACTTATTGAATTATTTTTTTCTAATTTTTTTAGTGATCCAGCCCTTGACAAAAATACATTGCCATTTACGGAATCTGATTGTATTGGTGATGCACTAAATGCTTGTCTCGCCGCAGTACCAAGTAAAGATCTAGATCTTGTTAAGTTTAAAACACTCTTACGTTTTGATTTTTTGACTTTCTTTTCTACTTGATTATTTAATAAAGACCACATACCATAAACAGAATCTAGTGTCTCTTCTTGAATTGATCTTTTTAAAATTTCTCTATCAATTCCTGCAGCCACTAATTTTTTGAACACCCCCTTTTCTGAAGGTGTTAAATCAGACCAACTATTTTTAATATTTGAAGAATCAAAAATTAACTTATTAACAGTTTCAACCTGTTTCTCACCACCATATGGTTGAAAAAGTGGTAACTTGAGCATATCTTCAATTGAATTAGTTCTATCTTCTGGATCTTTTGTTAGCATCTTATTTAGTAACGTTTTAATTTGCTGTAGTGTATCGGTTGAATTAGCATCCAGATTTTCAATATTTTCAAGAAAACGTGGTTTATTATGAACAATTGCATATTCTAAATCTTTTGAGGATAACGAATCATCAAATGGCATCTCGCCTGTTAGCATAGTGTACAAAATAACACCTAATGCCCAAATGTCTATTTTTATTCCTGAATATGGAATTCTTTTTACAATCTCTGGGGCCATATATGCACCTGTTCCACAATACTCAGATAGCAAAGATTTTCTGCCGTGTTGAGCAAAGGGTAATTCTCTTGTGAATCCAAAATCTGATAATTTAACATTTAGTTTTTTATCTAATAAAACGTTCTCTAGTTTTAAGTCTCTGTGACAACATCCGCTTTTGTGCAAATAACAAACTGCACCTAAAATTTGAGTGAAAATTCTTAAAGATTCATCAACCAACAAATTACTGTTCTTCGTAACGTACTCAAATAAATCTCCAGATGGATAATACTCTAAAATCATATAAACTGATGATTCGGAAAATATAATTTCATAAAGTTTCGTAATATGTGGATGGTATCTAAATTCTCGTAAGTAATAAAATTCTCTCATTAAATTATCATTCGTATTGGATTCTGAAGATATTGATCTATTTCCCCTTTTTAAACATACTTTGCATCTTAGCATTGAATGATATCCAAGGTAAACTTTACCAAATGCACCTGATCCGATCTCTGATAAAATTTTATAATTCCCAACAGTGGTCAATTCTAATGCTGAAAATTGTTTCATAAGATCAACATAATCTTGTGCTCTCTGTCTCAATGATGATCAGTTAGTTCGTCAGTTAGTATTCCAATCCTGTAATTATTAAATAGTTAAAAAATACATACTTTTGTGTATGCAGCTCGTTCATCAATAATATTTCTATTATTCATAATAATAACTTGTAACTTGTATCTTCACACTAAGATACTTTTAGTTTGTCTTAATGTACATTTATAAGAATGCAGTAACAATATAAAGTTATGCATCGAAGAAATTTATACATCCTAAATTTCATTACCTCATGCTGATAATTATATATGTCAAGGCGCAGTAAAAATTTCCTAATTTGAGCCAGCCGTGGTTGTTTATCAGGTTTTCTTTATAAAGATGAATACCACATTATAAAATACAATACAAATACTAGTAAAAACGTAAAGGATGAAAAATATATAAGAAGTGAATAAAGAATGAATAATGGAGAAAAGAAAAGAAACTTTAAATGTGTTTACCGATTCTATGAATAATAATTGTAGTAATAAGAAATAAATCATGGTTTGCCATCAAGAACAACTAAGAAACCACCAACTAAATGTAACGAACCACAAACAAAAACATCCAATGGACCTTCCAAAGTTCTAATAAAGTTAACACTTGTTTCAATATCATGGAATAAATGCTTACGTGCTTTTTTATCCAATTTGTTATAAATTTCAGCCATTTGAGTTTGAACATTTAGTGAAGAAACTACAGAGTTATCAGTATTCAATGAAACCAAATCATCAGAATAATCACCTGTCGACCATGTAACATTGGTTGTAAATATGACATGATCAAATTTCAAATTTGAGTTTTCTAGTTGATTAAATAAGGTTTTAAGTAAAATTTCTGGTTCTCTGGTTTGTTGATTAAATAATAAGACTCTTTTATTTAATTTATTTGTTGCTTGAGTAAACCAGGTAGCACCATTTCTGACACTATCTTCTGTATGTGCTCCATCAATAAACCAAGTTAAATCAGATTTACGAATCGGATCTTCAATTACTTGACATCTACCTGGCCATTTTGCATTTTCTAAACCACTTACAAATTCATCAGGTAATGTATCAGTATCAATTCTATAACCTAATTTTGTTAAATGTGCAGCACATAAAGCAATTGCCAAAGAAGCGTTTTGTCTTTGAAAATCCCCATTTAAACCTAACTTAATTTCGTTTAAATCTGATCTTTCGTTAACAATTTGAAAACTACCAACATTTTTCTCAACCGAACGATCCTTAATAACTTTTAAAGCAGATTCTGGTTGATTGACAGTGAAACACGATGCATTTTGCTTAAAGATACCTGCCTTATTCCAGGCAATTTCTTCAATTGTATTACCTAACATAATTGTGTGATCAATACCTAAAGCTGAGATACCACAAGCCGTTGGTTTTTCAAAAACATTTGTTGAATCAAATTCACCACCAACACCAACTTCATAAATTGCAGTATCAACACCTTCACTTACAAAGGCATGGAAGGATAATAATGTTAAATAACGGAAATATGCAGGTTTTATATCATCACCCATATGAGGAAAAACATTTAAATCTGATTTTGAATTATCTAAACGATTCCAAATTTCAAAAAAATATTTTGTAAACAATTCTTCAGTTATTGGTTTACCATTAATCATAATTCTTTCACGTACGGTTTTTAAATGAGGTGAAGTATATAAACCAATTTTTGTAATTTTTGATAATTCGACGGAATTAATTGAATTGTTCTCAGAGTTAGTTGACATAGATCGACTGTTATAGTTTGGATTATTATTATCTAAATTATCACTATTATTCAAAAGAATGGGTATTCTGTACTGGTTAATAATGCTTTGAACAAAAGCACAAGTCGAACCTTTACCTTTTGTACCAGTCACATGAATAACATTTAATTTATTGAAATCGTTTGGTTTATAACCAATTCTTCTGACCCATTCAATCATTTCAGGCATCAACATTGAATTTCTATTCAGACCTGATTTTCTAACCGCATCGATTGTTGCAAAATTGGATTGTAGTGTATTTAATGCATTGATTGCTTCCTTATAAGTACGACGGTTCATTGTATTTTCAGTGTTCGTAGCAGGCTCGTTGAAGTCACTCATTAAGATGGATTTGAAATTCTACAAAAAACAAATTTAAAACCAAATGAAACGGATTAGAATAATTAAATCAAATACATGAAATGAAATAATCTGAAAAATACGAGATCAAAATCAATCAAAATCAATCAAGAAAACGACTAATAAGACAGGGCAGTGATGTGAAATTGGAAATTTGAAAAAAATTGAAAAAATTGAAAACTTGAAAACTTGAAAACTTGAAAATTTCTCAACGCACAGCGAAAAGCGAAAGGTGGAAAATGAGACTAATGAAACTCTTACCCTTTTAGGAAACTCGGGCTTTCAGGCTGACAGGGTTGGCTAGAAATTCCGAATAAACAGATATCAAGTATCGCATTGGTTACCAAAATGATTATAATATAATATACAAAGTGCAGATAAATGCACAACAAAAAAAGGAAAGAGAAAAGTAGAGTAATAGTGAAAGACATAATAAAAATAAAAAAGTAGTAAGTAGGGTAAAATATGATTGGATCTGCCGTAACCAATAAAAAAACCAATTAGATCAATAAACAATCAATGTAATAAAACTGTGTAAGGGAAAATTTATTGATTCAAAAATCATCATCAAAAGTGAATCCAGATTCTGCATTTGATTCATCCTTAGTGCTCTTTGCCATAACACCAGCCTTTTGATAATCCGAAACTCTTTTTTCAAAGAAGTTAGTCTTACCAGCAAGTGAAATATTTTCCATGAAATCAAACGGATTTGTAACATTGAAAACTTTTTCACAACCTAAACTGATTAATAATCTATCAGCACAAAATTCAACATATTGACACATTAAATCTTTATTCATACCCAATAAATTAACTGGTAAAGCATCAGTAAAGTATCTCTTTTCAATTTCAACAGCTTCAGTAATAATTTTAGCAACAATCTTTTCATCAGGTGTATTATTTAAGTGAGAAAATAATAAACAAGCAAAATCTGTGTGTAAACCTTCATCTCTACAAATTAATTCATTAGAAAAGGTAAGACCCGGCATTAAACCTCTCTTTTTTAACCAAAAGATGGAAGCAAAAGAACCAGAAAAGAAAATACCCTCAACAGCAGCAAAAGCAACTAATCTCTCACCGAATAAAGCATCCTTATCACTCATCCATTTTAAAGCCCAATCTGCCTTTTCTTTAATGCAAGGAATATTTTCAATTGCATTGAACAAAAATTCACTCTCCTTTGGATCTTTAACATATGTATCAATCAATAAAGAATAAGTTTCAGAATGAATATTCTCCATCATAATTTGGAAACCATAGAAACATTTTGCTTCAGGTATTTGGATTTCAGCTGAAAAATTCTCAACTAAATTTTCGTTGACGATACCATCAGAAGCAGCAAAAAAAGCTAAAACTCTTGAAACAAAAAATCTTTCATTTTCGTTTAATCTATTGTTCCAATCATGCAAATCTTTTGATAGATCAATTTCTTCAGCAGTCCAAAAAGAAGCTTCTGCCTTTTTATACATTTGCCAAACTTCGTGATACTTGATTGGAAAAAGAACAAATCTTCTTTTATTTTCAATTAATAAAGGTTCATCCTTTTCTAATTGCTTTAACTTGTGTCTATGGACTTTATGTTGAGCTAAGAACTTTTGATGTTCACTCAATTCTTCCTTTTCAGCAACGGCAGGTAGACCAGCAGCAATTGCCTTTGCATTAGCAGCAGCAACAATAGTTGAAGTGAGGTCTTTTTTAGAAGCAGTAGAAATATCTAAGGAGGAAAGGGCGTTAGCAGTAACCTTGGAAGGTGTTTCTTGAATAGACATTGATGTGGATGTGAGTGTGGATGGAAGAAAGAAAGAAGAAAGAAGAAGTAAAGGCAAGCAAACTTTCAACTGACACGTAAAAGTGCAAATGTGTTTCTTATATACGGAAAAAAATCAAGCGAGAAACGGACAGTGGCAAAATCTCTGTGAAAGAAAAACGCGTGAGTTTTCCGTTTACGCGTTCCTGTTATGGGTTGGTTTTATTGTTGTTCGTGTTATCAGATTTGTTCGAAAAATTCCAACAGGATGGTGTGACCGCCCCGATATATTCCGTATCCCCGTTATTACATCTTAGTTGCTTTTAGAAATATACAATAACTACAAAATTAATATACGTACACATTTAGGTATTCATATAAGTAGATGAATCAACACCTTCTTCTGGGAATTCTTGAATTTTAACATCAAATCTGTCTTGAATATTATCAAGAATTTCTTGATCTTTTTCGTTTGAAATGAACGAGACAGCTAAACCTTTAGTACCGAATCTACCAGCTCTACCAACTCTATGTAAATATTGATCTGCTTCGCTTGGCATATCATAATTGATTGCTAAATTGATTCTTTCAATATCAATACCTCTACCGAAAACATCAGTTGAAACACAGATACGTTTATTATATTCTTTAAATAACTTATATCTTTGAATTCTTTCTTCTTGTGGAATTGCTGAATGAACAACAATCGATGGAAAGTTCGAATCAACTAATAATTGATTCAATGCAGTTGCTCTTTTAGTTGATTTAACAAAAATAATGACTTGATTGAATTCTAATGAATCTAATAACTCAGCTAACTTGACATTCTTCTTTTCTTCAGTCAATTTAATGAAGTACTGTTGTAAACCATGTAATGTTAATTTCTTTTCATTATCAACATAAATTTCTAATGGATTTTTCATAAATTTTTTACAAATTGGTCTCATTTCATTTGATAAAGTTGCAGAAAACATCATAACTTGTTTTTGAAATGGAGTCGCTCTAAAAATTTCTTGAACATCTCTTCTCATACCAATGTTTTCTAAAACATTGTCACATTCATCAATAACAAAATTTTTAATATGTTTTAAATCAATGAATTTATCTCTGACTAAAGCATTCAATCTACCTGGAGTACCAACAACAATATGAGGACATGTTTCTTTATTTTTCAAAATTTCAATGTCTTTTTTAATTGGAACACCACCATAGAAAACTTCAGTTTTAACATCAGGCATATATTTAGAAAATCTTGTATACTCATTTTTAATTTGATAAGCTAATTCTCTTGTGTGACAAATAACAAGAGTTGAAATTTCACCTGGTGTTGGATCTAATTGTTGTAGTGTTGATAAAACGAAAACAGCAGTTTTACCTAAACCCGATTTCGCTTGACATAAAACGTCATTACCCAAAATAGATTGAGGAATACAAGATTGTTGGACTGTAAAAAGTAATTAAAAAAAAGTAATGGTGTTAGTCATTTGTTAATGTGATTGAATGTTATAATGAAAAGAACAATCAACTCTTCCAAACTAAATATTCACTTAAATGATACCCACAAACGAGGAACCAATGGAGACGCGTAGCTTAATTGAAGTATGCATTAGAATTTAGTGATGCAAGAATTAAATAACCTAAGCATCCAGGCATAGTTAGCATATCTAGTTAACAAGTAATTAGGTATATATTGGATAATGTATGAATTGATAAGGTGATGAAATGATGGATATTATATGATAATGGATGATATGGTGAATAGAAGATAAGATGGAAAAATCTGAAAGTCACAACGTTATAATATTACGTAGGAGAAAATGGATACATACCCTCAGATGGATGTTCAAAACCACAATCACCAATAGCTCTGACCAATTCTGGCTTCAAAAGGAAATCTCTGAAACCAGTTGTGTGGATACCGACATAAGAACCTTTCTTGTCCGCTTCGTCAGTCTTTTCAGCGTCGGCGTCGACAACAGCTTGTTGTTGTTGGACTTCTTCGGAATCGGAGTAGTCAAGTAATTCTTCTTCACCTTCGGCAGACATAATGTGAATTGATAGATAATGTAACAGAGAGTACGTGTTATCTAGTTTGTATAGACTTTTCCAACAACAAAATGTGAATAACTCGTCGAAAGAGAAAGTGAGGTGGCGAACACTAACTCTTTTGAGGTGCACGGATGTGGATTAATGACGTCGGTCGACGCGTTTTTGATTTCAGTTTCAGTTTTAGGTTTTGGCGTCTGTGGAATTGAACGTGTTTTTTCTAAGATCAAAGCATCTAAAAGGTATACTTGAAGTGTTTTGGAATATAAGTTTTACAAAACGGAATCATGTCGTCTGAATACGAAAGAATATACCTTAATCAATCTAAGGTTTCTGGAAGAATGAGAATTGCAGCCTCTGGATTGGGTTGGAAAGCTCAATCCACCCCTGGTTCAACTGTTAAATCAACGCCTTTCCTTTTACCAAGTGACGAGCTGTCAAGTTGTTTTTGGTCCAGGGGGTCCAGAGGGTATGAATTAAGAATTGATACCAAAAATAAAGGTGTCTTGATTTTCGATGGTTTTGACGAACGTGATAATGTTGGTTTGAAACATGAACTATCTAAAAATTTTTCCATTCAATTGGATGTTAAAGAACATTCTCTAAGAGGTTGGAATTGGGGTAAAATTCAAATGGCTAGAAGTGAATTGGTTTTCAATGTTGCCAATAAACCGGCTTACGAAATTCCTTATTCAGAAATCTTAAATACTAATTTAAGTGGTAGAAATGAAGTTTCTGTTGAATTGGATTTAATACATGAAAATCAAACGACCGAAAGAACTGGTGATGAATTAGTTGAAATTAAGTTCTTTATTCCTGGTAACGTCGAGGCAAACGATGATAATGTCAATGATGGTGGAGATCAAGATGCAATGGATGTTGATAATAATGAAGATAAAAAAGAAGGTGATGAAAATGATACTACTTCAAAGAAGAAGCTTAAATCAAAGGCAGAAATTTTTGTGGATGAACTAAAATCTAAGGCTGATATTACCCAAGTTGTTGGTAAAATCATTGTCTCATTTGTTGAGGTTCTATTTCTCACCCCAAGAGGTCGTTATGACATTGACATGTATGACAATTTCTTACGTTTAAGAGGTAAAACTTATGATTATAAATTGCAATATACTCAAATTCAAAGAATTTTTTCATTGCCAAAACTTGACGGTATGCATCATTTGCTTATTTTACAAGTTAATCCACCTTTAAGGCAAGGTCAAACTAAGTATTCATTCTTAACATTACAATTTGATGAACAAGAAGAAATTGAAGTAGAATTGAATATTGATGATGATGAATTTGATGAAAAGTACAAAGGTAGGATAAATAAAGTTTACAGCTCCAGCAGTCATTTAGTATTATCTAACTTATTTAAAGGTTTTACAGAGCGTAGAATCGTCACTCCTGGAACATATCAATCGAAGGATGGATTACCTGGTATTTCTTGTTCATTAAAAGCAAATGAAGGTCATTTATATGCATTAGAGAAATGTGCATTGTTTTTAACAAAACCAACGGTTTTGATTCCATATTCAGAAGTTGGAACTATAACATTTTCCAGAGTCGGACAAGGTTCAGCCCAGAAAACTTTTGATATGGAAATTAGCACAATTAATGGAGGTCAAACACACAATTTTGGTAATATTGACAGAGCAGAACAGCCATTATTAGAATCCTTTTTCAGATCGAAGAACTTGAAAGTCAGAAATGATGAAAAGATTGCTCAAGCAATGTTAGCAAATGCAATGGTGGATTCAGAAGGAGAAGCAGATTTAGGTTCTGCCGATGAAGAATCTCCAGATGAAGATTTCAATAGTGATGCTGGAAGTGATGATGATTCTGAACTTGATGAAGAATACCATTCTGATGTTCAAAGTGATAAGGACGATGAACCGGAACATAAAAAACAAAAAAAAGACGATTAAAATAAGTAATTGTTTAAATTCTATAACTAAAAAACTCTGTAAATTATATTTAATAAGACAAAAACATATTATTTAGCGTTAGTTCAATTCTTAATTACTTTATGTGTTAAACAGCAACATCAAGCAACTTTGAAATATTTTTAAATGCCAGTTCTTATATATCTACGATTATTAAGTTCACGTAATATACAACATTTTAATTCTGAATTATTTAGTTTATGAATAGTTTCATTATCGTCACCAATTTCAAACAATGAAACTAGATGCTCAACTTTAGTAAAGTCCTTAATTTTTCCATCTTTGATTAATTCCAAAAATGCAATCAATTCATCCGTTTTCAAATCGCTTACTTTCCTAACATCTTTTGCCTTATTGTAATTTAATTTTTGACATAACATACTATCCTTTTTCATATCATTATTACTAACTTCAAAACTTTTTTCTTCAGTTATTGTTGTGAGTGCCCTGTATTTATTAAAATTTAATCTAATTTGATCACCTGCACTTAATAAGGGTACAGAATTATGAACTCTTTTTCTGTTTTGAACAATTTCTTCATTAATCATACCATTAATAACATCTTCATGAAATTCAAGATTAAATTTTTTACCTTTACTTGCATACTTATCTCGTATTACCTCATTTAAATTTGAAATACTTGGTAAATTGTATAAAGTTTTTATAATTTCGTATTTTTCCGAATCTTTTTCTAGTTTCAAAAGTGTCGGTTCTAATTGTTTTTGAAGTTTAATTATTACTGCTTGAGCTATTTTTTCTTCATTTATATTAAGATCATTTAAAGAATCATTTTTCTTTTCATCACTTGATGTTGAACTTTTTTGGCTTGATGTTTCCATACCTTCAATTTCAACGTCCAGCTCACCTAATATATCAGTCATTAATACATCATTAAATGGTATACTGCTTGAACTACTACCAGAAGGAAAAAAGGTTGTTTCATCTTTTAACATGTCTGGATTTTCTTTACTTTGTTTTGGTTTGCCATAGATTTGTGAGTCTGATAGTTTTTTTTTATCAATGCCTCCGTGCTTTAATTTTTTATCATTATCTTCTTTACTATCTTTATTTTCTTCCTTTATATTACCATTATCGGTGACAACTACCTCGTCATCATCCAAATTAAAGGTATCGGTAAAATCTTCAAGATTGAACCCATGTAAAGATCTACTCGAGTCCTCCGACGGTGTCTTACTCGTATTAACGTAACTGCTACTAAATAATTCATCAATTGGATCATCAAAGGAGTCTGATCTATAAACTGTTTTTGTAACTATATTGCCATCTTCATAGATACTGTCATCATCATCAACAATAGAGTGTTCGTCAATGTGTTCTTGGTAAATTTTTAGCATTTGAACTAAGTTAGTGACTGGGTTTTTTGCCATATTTATTAAAGAATCCATTATTCCATTATTATTATTGTCAGCACGTATCTTTAATTTCCTACTTAGTGTTGAATGATCTTCTTCTAATAATCTTGAATGAAATGAATTTAAAAAATCTGAGTTGTTTGTTTTTTGTTCATCTTCGGTTTTCAATTTTGCTAGTAGTTGCTTTAACTCATTCAATTCTTTAGTTTGATTGCTGGTTGTTTCAATAGGTTTACGTATAGTCATTTAATGTCAATTGCTTGATATTAATCTTACAAAAACCTTGAGAAATAGGTCATGGTTATTCAAAAAACCTTTTACTCAGTGCTACTTGCATTTTGAGTTAAATTTTACGCAATGATACATCACATAAATATGTAGTTTGCCAAATTGTATTTTTTTCCAATTTCTTCTTTCCATTTCTATAGTGATAGATCATTATTTGATTACCCTTTTAGGAATCAACACCTGTCAAATATTTAAGCAATAAAGTTTACCAGGAACCTCTGTAAGTCTTTATTGCAAATTAATTTAGATTAGCCCGTTGACAATGTTTTGAAGTCACCCATTATATAATTCCATGTTGATATTGTAAAACTAAATAATGCAATTAGATTATCTTATCGTAAGACGTTAGTGTGGCACATAGCTGTAGTATTTGGAAAAATTATTATCTTCTAGGCGTGGCGCAGTTATAGTTTTCTAGTATACTTTTGAGGAAATATGGCATTGTGAATTTTATTAAATACACTACGTTTAGTTTTCTGCAATTCACGTGGTCAGATAACTTTTAATATAAATAATAGTTTAGAGTGGATGTCCAGTTCAATTTTTAAAAAATAATTAAACTTTCGTTTACTGGTGTGACAACATAATAATCTCACAAAGTCAACATTCTTTTCAATTGGAACACGATAAGCAAGACTTACAATCCATAAATAAGCAAAAATTGTTAGTTATTGCTGGTTAAAAAATGTTTCAATAGACCATCATTATAGACATGTAGGTTATAGAAATACCTCATATTTAAAAAGGCTAAATTGAATTCATGACTTAAGCAGAACATCCTTAATAAGCAGAAGATAAAACCCAACAATATCTGAGTTAAATCAATTTGTAGTACAACCTGCATAATTTATGTACATCATAGGGGACAAAATTGAGCGAGTTAAATTAAAATAAGTAACTTAATGACCTGCGAACTCCAGCAACCTCAATATTCTACTTGCATGTTTCCTAAATGGGTAACTGATATACCGCGATAGGTAATTTTTTGTTCCGTCCTAATAATGTTTTCTGGGGTTAATAAGGGTGTTCTGCATTTTGAACCTTTAAATGATTATTTTCTGCATTATGCAGACCAGTGTTTACAGGTATAAAAGGAGACCTTACCCCCTTGTATTTTTGTAGAATGTTTCCTTAACCTTTTTATGCTTTAGTCTTCTCTTTAATCTTTTCTTCTTTTATTATACATATCTATATTATCCTTTAGTTCTTATATACCCAGTATATATACGAACTACAACCAGAAAATCAATTCAATTATATTTTCAGTTAACTATTCAAAGCTTACTCAAGTTTATTTACTTTTTATTTTATTTTTCTTAAATGTCTTCTGAAATTCCCAAGTTTTCCACATTTTCCTCAACTAAGGATGAAGGTGCCCACGACACAAGAACTAACGATAGTTCATCCACTATGGACAAAATTTCATTATCTAAAAATGCATCTTCGTCTTCTGCTTCTTTGGTTTCAAAAACTAGTGGCTGGACTAAGTTTATTGATGGATTTAAAAGACAAGAAATATCTGATTTTAATGGTGACGGTATTAAAGGTGATCCCGAAAGTGGTGCAGCAACTGGTGATACTATGAAACGAAATTTGAAAAACCGACACATTCAAATGATTGCAATTGGTGGTTCAATTGGTACAGGTTTGTTTGTTGGTTCAGGGGTAGCATTAGGTTCAGGAGGTCCAGCATCATTATTGATTTGTTATTTTTTAATTAGTACCATGATATTTACAACCATTCAAGCATTAGGTGAACTTTCAGTCACTTATCCAATTGGAGGTTCCTTTTTAAGTTTGAATTCTAAATTTTTATCACCATGTTGGGGATTTTGTATGTCATGGAACTATTTATTACAATGGTTGATTGCATTACCATTAGAATTAGTTGCATGTGCAATGACCATGAGATATTGGACAGATGAAGTTCATCCCGCTATCTGGGTCGGTTTTTTTTTGACACTTATTGCCGTTGTTAATTTGTTTGGTGTCAAAGGTTTTGCAGAAGTCGAATTCACATTTTCTGTTATTAAAATAATCGCAGTTATTGGGTTTTGCGTTTTAGGTGTTATTATTAATGTTGGTGCTGGAGGTTCAAAATCAGGCTATATTGGTGGCAAGTTTTGGAAGACACCTGGTGCTTTCAATAATGGGTTCAATGGTTTTTGTTCAGTTTTTGTTTCTGCTGCTTTTTCATTTTCTGGTACAGAATTGGTTGGTTTAACAGCAGCAGAAACTTCCAATCCTAGAAAAACATTACCCAAGGCTACCAAGCAAGTGTTTTGGAGAATTACAATTTTTTACATGGTTTCATTAACAATTATTGGATTATTAGTTCCTTATAATGATGCAAGATTAATTGGTAATGGAGAAGGCGCAGAAGCATCACCGTTTGTTATAGCAGTTAGAAATGCAGGTATTAAAGTTTTCCCATCAGTCATGAATGCAGTTATTTTAATTGCACTTTTATCAGTTGCCAATTCATCTGTTTTTGCAACATCAAGAACGTTCACAACCTTAGCACAACAAGGTTTCATTCCTAAATTTTTTGGTTATATTGATAAGAGTGGTAGACCATTAGTTGGTATTTTAGCATCACTATTGTTTGGGTTATTAGGATTCTTAGCAGCATCACCATATCAAAGTGAAGTATTCTCATGGATGATGGCATTATCTGGATTGTCATCAATTTTTACATGGCTGTCAATTTGTTTAGTTCATGTCAGATTCAGATCAGTATTGAAACATCAAGGTAGAACAGTTGATGAATTGTCATTCAAGTCAATGTCTGGAGTTGTAGGATCATGGTGGGGAGTTATTTTAAATTTTGCAATTTTAATTTTGGAGTTTTATACTGGATTATTTCCAAATAAGGGAGTTAATAAGGTTGATATTGTTCATTTTTTCAAAATCAATTTGAACCTTTTCTGTTTACTTGGTATGTTTTTGATTTACACAATCTGGAAAGGCAAAGAAAGTAAGTTTTTTGTGAAGATTGATGATATTGATCTTGATGAAGGTAGACGCATTGAAAATATAGAAGAGTTAAAGGAAATCATTAGTGTTGAAAAAAAAGAGTTAGCAGCTAAGCCTTGGTATTATCGTTTATACAAAATTTGGTGTTAGTATAAGAAAACTGATTTTGCAATTTCTCAGTAGATTGATTAAAGATCAGTCGGCAAATGTCTAATTAATAGATATAAAATAAAAAGATAAAATGTGTATTAAGTATTAATAATTAAAAAACAATTACATTCCAATTAATCTTCTTCATTATACATTTGAAAATGTTTACGACTTGGTAATAAACTTGTTAACAAGTAAGGCGTCAATTACTTTCTTCCATCTTTTTTCTTTTAGGTCATGTAATACCTAGTATAAAGTAAAATGAAAATGCGAAATCTTAACTGTTGAACTTTCATCTTAGATCGTAAATTGTAAATTGCATCTCCAGATTATTTCATGTTTAAGAACCGCTGCAGGTTGCTGTCTCAAAATATTTTTTTGTCCAGTTTTCTTCGTTCATCTTATTGTGTTTCTGCATCTTGTTTTCTGCATCCTGTTTTCTGCATCTTGTTTTTTTGTTTCTTGTTTGTTATTTATTGTTTCTTCTGTTTATCACACTCCCAATGAAGTTTGGAGTGGAGTTTGATTCAAGGTCCATATCTCGCTGGAAGAACTACAATATCGACTATAATTTACTCAAATCATTGATTAGAGAAGCTACAACAGATTTTGATGACATCTATTCAAGTGATAACTCATGTCTTTCTTTAAACGATAACCAAAAAAAATTGTTGAAAAAATTGTTCAAAAATTTTAAAGACCAAATTGATTTTGTTTCTTTATTTGTGTTTTCCAAAGTTGGAGAAATTTCAAGAAGATTATCATCTCTAAAGAGACAATGCAATTTATTTATTCAAAATGATCATAATACGGAAACTTTTAATGAGTTAAGCTTGAGAATGAGAAAGAAAAAGTTGTTGGTTTTTCATAAAGAACTAGATTTAATTACAGAAGAGTTGCAAGATTTATCACGATTTATATTATTACAAAAAATTGCAATAAAAAAACTATTAAAAAAATTTACAAAATATTCTTCATTTGCTAAGAAACAAAGTTTTGTTGATAAAATTACTGAGAAATGTTTGATTGAAAATTCAAAATCATTCATTCATTTGAATCTTGATGACTTAACTTTAGAAACTTCCTTGCTATATGACTTTTTGGCGACTTTTTTGAATGACAATTCACATACAAATAAAGATTTGGATCAATCAGCTAGAAATCGCCAGTCTTCAATAACAACTATAGATTCTCTACGGCTAGCCACTAACAGTTATGTTGCTAATAATAGCGTTACAACCAGCGATAGCGATACTAACAAATCCAGTGAGACTCAATTATTTCCAAGATCAACAACTTTTGATATTGTCTCAAAACGCAAGGGTCCAAGATGTTTATCGTTTTGGGTTCATCAAGATAACCTAGATGAAATTAAATTTTTATTATCCTCAGAATTTAAGTTGATTACTGATGATTCATTATTCTCAGCAGCTACATCAACATTAAAAAATACAAGATCAAGTTTGAATTTAAGAGAAATGCCAGAAGGTCACGAACAAACAAAGCAACTACCCAAAAATAATACAAATGGTGAATTCTGTCCTGAAACTGACACGATTTCAATTTGGTTGAATGATCCCAAGGATTTTAGATTTGCTCAAACAACAAATTTAAGCAATCTAGACTTTGACATTAATGTACAAAACGTCTCCGAGAATTTGAACACTTTCAAAGCTAGTCCATATTCCCAAATTTTGGTCTCAAATACTAATTTACTGAGCGATAGTAATCCAATTTTAATAACGCCAATTGGTGGTTTAAGACAGTTTTCAATTGCAACACTAAATAAATCTTTAGTTGACTCATTATTTTACGATTTGGACAATCCTATTTCAAATGCAGATAAAAAATCAAAGCTTTTCACTGGTTGGAAAAATTCAAATTTGAAAGGTAACGCACAGATGACACAATTGTGTTTTGATTGGGTGATCGATAATAATGTAAAACCGTTGGCAAATGTTTCCTCAAAAAAATTACGTTATATCAACTTGAATGAAAATGGTAAAATAGATTTTTATATTTCATTAGATTGGGATATTAAAATCCATAATTCAAATATCGATGGTTCAGAGAATTCTGATCTAAAAACTTTTCCTCATGGCATTCTTGAAATCAATTTCAATATTCCTGAAAAGGAATTCCCAGCAAACATTGAAAAATTAATAAACTCATATTTGGTTTATCGTGTTGATAACCTAAATTTCTCTTTGAATAATTATTTGATTTATCTACATATCAATGAATTTAAAGAAGTTACAATTAAAGATGATGAAATGCTTCTATTTATTGCTCCTTGGCATACTTTGTTAGACACAGACATTAGAAGTTTACCTGAAATGAGAGCAAAATCTCAAGCAAATTTAACATCTCAAAACTTCAGTTTCGATAATAATAACTTGAACAATGAAGAAAATGATAATAATCAATCACCGAATGGTATATTACTGAATAAAGATGATACCATTCCTACCAAGCCCGGTTATTGGAATGAATTTGATAATGGTTCAGATTATGGCGGTGATGATGGTGGTTTTTACGTTTATAGTGATGAAAGCCATAATTTGAACTCAGGATTAATTAATTGGTTTTCAAGTTTATTTTTTGATAGAAATAGTTCAAATCCAGATTTTGAAGACAATGAATCAAATTCAAGTAGCAATGGCGCAGGCTTAAATTGGTTATCCACAAATCAAACATTTGAAATTTTATACTTAGCTAATTATATTATGGATTTACGTGATTCAATAGGTAGCAAATTATTTGGTATTGAACATAGTCGGCAAATGACCGAGCATAGACCATTATTACGTAAAAATACAAGAAGATTTTCGTTTGGTGCAATTAGTGAAAACTATAATGCTGATCATGAAGATGATGAGTCTGATAGCGATCTCGAAACAATGTCCCCAATACAAAGCAAGCACAGAAAGAAACTAATTTCTTTACTGTCAAAGGAAAACCATGACAAATGTTTATCGTTTTTGTATCTTTCCATAACTATGCTATCATTAATTACATCAAGTATTGGTTCAATTATTATATCAACAATTTTTACAAGTGATAGCAAGATAGGTAAGCCTGAATTAACGAATGGTTTGCTGGCACTGATCATTTTTGCAATTTCCTGTTTACTTTTAAGCACTTTATTAACTGGTTTTAGCATTTGCTTCATATTATTCCGGTATTCAAATGCACCAGTTTGGCATTTCTTATTTGTTTGGGTAGGGGCAATTTTATCATCACTGTTTTTCCTTTATGGAATAATAAATTCAATTTAAAAAAGTGAGCGTTTTTTAAAATCTAGTTGAGGTTTACTTAGTTTATTTCAGATCTGCACTCTTTTACATTTTGCATAATATTTATAATGTACAAAATTCTAATTTACGAACAAATTATACATACTGATTTAGGACTTTATTATGCTTCTTAATTTATAATCGAAAACTAAATTTGTCTTGAGCATATTCCGCACCAAATTCGTAATAATCATCCTTTGTTAACATAATTTTATTAAATCCACCTTTTTCAAAAAATGATTTACCAGCATACCAAGGTAATAAACTCAAATCATTGCAAACATGACTGTAATCTAAAATTTTAGCTTCTGTTTGATCAGGAATCTCCGAATCTAGATCTTTTGCGATTCTATCAGCAAACCCGTTTATATTTGCTGTACCTCCCATACAAACAATATTGTTGACTAATAAAGGCTGCATTAATTCTGGTACAGCATCCAATGAAGATTTTATAGTTTGTATTAAACCTGCTTTATAAATACCTGAAAGTTGAGGACGAAATAAAAGTTCAGGGATCATAAATCTTTCATCTGTGAGTAAAAGTGATTGTGAATTAGCTTCGAAATTGTTATTCTTACTATTCAATTCATCATCATCATCATCATTATCATCCTCATCATCATCATTAAACCTATTTCTCTTTTCCAGAGATTTCTTGATATTCAATAATTCTATTTTAGAAAGTTTGGACTTATCATGTATTGGATGTCCCGTGAAGTCAGTTTTATTATTTGGCAAAATGTAAGATAATGATAAATCAGAATGTATTAATTCAACTGGATTTTTTTTTATCCTCGTTAGTTTGTTTAATGTGTCATTAAAATCTAATGCTATATAACTCGTTTGGCGCTTTATAGCGTCAACCAATAGTGGCTCTTCCACAATATTGTAATGCCTAAACGATACAATTTCTCTTAAGTATCCATTAAGAAAACGTCCACCAATAGGTAATTTCCTGATTGCTTTATAATATGGTATACCATAAATTATTGGTACTATCCAAGTACAGTCAAATCCCGAATCTATCACTAATTGGAATTTCTTATAATTCAATTCATCATCGTCTTTATCATTGTTATTAGCAAAATTTACAACTTCACCAGTTGTTGGATCAATCGAATCAAGCCATGGTGCTAACGCAGGTGCAGAGTATCTTACTAAACTACCTATTTCAAATTCTTCAAACAATATTTGATCAGTCATATTTTGAAACTTCGTTAACGTGATTGGTGATTCAATATACAATAAATTTGAATTTCTTAAAAAATCACCATTTCCAGAATCAACTTTTGAATTAACAAATGCGTTATCCCAAATTTGATGTTCCAAATTCCATTGAAAACATTGTCCATTTCGTATAGGTCGTTGAAATGCTATATTTGATAATCCTCCAGATATAGCTGATAACTCTTTCATAGATTGCTGTGTACTTATACTTGTCCCTAAATGAATTCTCTTATCTTGGGTACGTAGTATACAGTTGGGCACAACATGGGGGGATTCTTGATCCGTTGTTCCAAACTTCAAGGTAAATTGGCCATTGTCTATAATCACGTTCTTTTCCATCACAGTATTTCACTTGAAATAAATTGGCATAAACGAACTCTAATTTACAATATAATTGAATGTTGTTTTAGCATTCTAAAATAAAGCTTACATGTATGTAATAAGCACCAAATTCATGTTGATTTTTTTTTTCAAAAAGGAAATTTAACTTTCATAGCGGTCTATAGTCGCTATACAAACTTACTCACATAATCTCCCTCTTCACTACTACAGAAATTTTGTCGGACTCGTTAATTTCCTCTTGGGTTCACACCATTCTTCGTTTACTTCTTCTAATTGTAGAAGTTTTTCATTTTTAATTCTATTTTTGTTTACTTTTCTTTTTGTTTTGATTTTTAATAAGTTTAAAGGTAGTCTTGTATAAGCTTATTCTAAAGATTTTTAAGCTCTTTCTCAGTAAAATCTGTAAAAAAAAGCTTTTTGTATATGAAGTAATGCTTTGTAGTTGTTAATTTCATTTCTGTTCATTTTTTGAAAAGGCTTTTGCCTATAAACCTTATTTCTAAACCTTTAAGTATTCCATTCAGAAAGTGTGTTTCATTCATTCCTCTATAGAAAAAAAACCAAATTGCGACGGTCGACCCAACAAATAAGCGGGGTCTGGTGCAAATCGCGGGCTTTGACAACATTATTATGTTTTTGATTTTTTTTGATTATTGCTCTAGTCATCTACATCAGGATAATGAAAGAAAACATGGTAATGAAATTAACTGCTTAAGCATTGTTTGACAACTATCTAGGATTACCGCATACAAAGTACTTAGAGGTACAAGTCAACGTGCCTTTTGTGCTATTGCAATTACTATCATCACCTTTTTAGACTATTCAAGAATAGTTAAATAAACACCTGTTTTCACACAATGTCTGTTGAATCATCACCACACGTATCAAAATTACGATCGCAATCTCCAAAACATGTTTCGAGAGCATGTCTTGAATGTAGATCCAGGCACTTGAAATGTGGTGGCCAAGAACCCATGTGTGAACGTTGCAGGAAATACAAAAGAACCTGTACTTACGTTAAGAGTCATAGAGGTGGATCAAGAAGGAAAGGTGTAAGTTTGAAAGAAAAAATTCAGAAAATAGAATCGAATTCAAAATTAGAAATGGAAGATAATAATAATAAGAAACCTAATAGTGTACGAAATCATAAATCAGAACTTTTACCATGTGTAAAAAATGGTGTTGAGCATTTGGCAGACAATTTGAATTGTAAGGAATCCTGTTTGGAGGTTGAAAACTTTAATGAAATACCTGATTGTATGAAAAACGGCAAGAATCCAAAGAGTTCAAAGAATACTAAAGTTAATTATCATCCTATTTTCAACGCCTCGAAGGATGAAGATCCAATCAATATGATATTCGACTCATCCAAGTTAGTAAAATCACATGAGGATGCTTATATATCCCCAGCTTTATTGAAAGATCTTAACGTTGAAACCATTATAAATCAATATTATACGTCATTCCACACTGCACATCCATTTTTACCAGAAAAGAAACATATTCATGCATATCTTGATTCAATACCCTTTAAATCTGACTTATTATTAGGTATGAAAATTATAAGTGATGGTCAAACTAGTAGTAAATATGCAAGAGATATCGAAACTATAAACTATTTACTTATATCAATTACTAGTTATATTAGACAGATAGGTAAAGATTTTATTTCTTTACAATCACTTTTGTTATTGGCAATGATTTCACATATTTCCTCATTACACGATTTATCAAATACTTTAAGAGATGCATCAATTTCTTTAGCACTAGAGTTAAGATTAAACTTTGTTGATGAAAATAGTGTTTCTGCAATGTTTTTGGATGTTAATGGTTTTATAACTGAACGCGATGACCTTCCAAGTTTAGAAACGCCGTCAGATACCGACTCAAAGGGTAACTTTGATTCCTTGTTTAACGCTCCAAGAGTTTTAATGATACAGAGAAGTGTTTTAATAGAAACAATAAGGAAAACCTTTTGGGAATTATATTACTTTGATTCAATCTCAGGCACCGCATCTGGTCATACAAAATCAAGATTAGCAGTTAAGAAATGTTTGGTTCTCTATCCACAATCAATTCCTTTAACAACATTTGATTATAAATCAAGAGCAGAAGCTTGCAAATTGGTTAATGATGCAATTTCTTTAAATATTTCGATTCAATCTACGTCTGATTCTTTACCGCATTTAAATCATATGAGAGCTGCATTAGGTAATTGGGAGATGAAGTTGGCAAATCCTGATACTTATTCAATGCCATATTTAATCAATAAGTATGGTATTGTAAACGATGGTTTATTTGAAGCAATTATGTTGTTAAACTATGCAAGAATTTTTACACATAGACCGTTTTCTTATCTTTGGAGATCTGATGTTTCAAAACATCCAAGGTGTACGGATGAAAAGGACATTGATGGCCCGTGTACCCCCATCAATAATAAAGATCCAGAGGCTTTAACAGATTCAAGAAAAATAATTGAAACTAGAAAAACAATTGATTCGGCAAATTTTCTAATGAAAACTTTGCTAGATACTGATCCCTCGAAAACTTGTAAACGAACACCATTTCTAGCCTGCGCATTAGCATTTTCATGTCTTGTTCATTTAAGTGCTTATGCATGGGTTGAATCAAATTTAAATGTGCTTGATTCGATTGACGAAACAAATAGACAAATATCATCCGATGAATTGAATACTTACACAGAATATATTAAACTTGAAATTGGATCAATTTTACAAATTTCTAAGCATTGGTCATTATCAGCAAAGTTAATAACCCACATATCCGAAACATTAGCAAAAGTTAGTCCAAAATTATATAAAAAAGTTCAGATGGGTATTTTAGGTCTGGGATTTAATTTAGCAAGTGTTTCTAATCAACCAGTCAACAGAGAAAGTGACGAAACTCAGATAAATGATAACGCCTCATCAACTGGATTATCAAGTACAATCAATCATCCATCCTCTGATAGAACTCCTCGAAATGCTTCAACCAGCACCATTGATACGGATATACATAGCCTTGATGGTAATGCGCCAAATAAAATCAATAATAGCAATAATGCGACTTCTAAATTGTTTACACAACCAGTTCCAAATTATATGCTCTTAGAAAACCAACAGCAGTATTTAAGCAACAATTCTTTACCATTCCAGAACTTTTCACAACAAGAAAATCGAAGTAACCTTTTATTCCCTCAAATGTCACCTCCTTCCCATTCCAATACATCATCAGCTTATAATACAAAAAGTTCAAACAACACCACCAATAGTAGCGTTAACCACAACAGTAATATTGAATCAAATAATAATTTTATGATGGAGTTTTCTGATCTTGTTAGTAATTTGGGACAAGGTAATAATAATGATGAAAATATAAGCACTGGGAGCGTTTTAGGTTTCCATTCGGAAGCTCATGATTATGGATTTTTGGAGCCACCAAGCCCAACTAGTGATACAGGATGTGATTGGGTTGATAAACATGTTTTTCAATTTGACGCCTTCTCTTTACCTAACAATTAAAGAAATACTTTTTTTTTGCAAGGAAAGAAAACATAGAAACATACAACATAAGAATGTTCATCTATTATTTCATTATTTAATTTTTATATTTTTTTTATTTTATTTTGATACTCTTTATAAATACTAGACAGTTACATTTTTAGCTTTTTTTAATAATACTTTAAACTCCTGTCTTTAATGGTACACAGTTTCGTTTATTTAAAAATTATTTGCATAATTTATTTTAAATAATACCGCTTAAATAACGTACTTCGTTTGAATCTTTCTAGAAAAGAAGTGCAACTTAATCTAGTTTCTGAAAACTATAAAAAGGTGATAATATAGACAGGACGAAATAAAAGTGAACTAAATGTATATCATTCAACTAATGGGTGAAACCAAGTCTAAACTACGGGATACTATCCCTTCAATTCTTCCTTTCAAGGCACCCGATTTGCAATCGACTGAAAAGTTTGAATAGTTAATAACAGCTTCATTTTTACCTACTCTAATTACACCACAGTTCTTATCAACATTATGTTCAAATGAATTACCAAATTGTGTTTTTAAAATTTGTGAAATTCTTTTTAATCTAGTCTCTGGTTTAATATCACAATGGTCTTCACAAAGTGCTCTATTGACAGAAGATAAAATATATGATGACACTTTACGTTCAAGATCTTTACTTGTAACATCTGGTTCTGATTTGATTTTAATTTCGCCATCTATTGGTTCTTGTTTAACAACTCCAATATTTTCAACTTTTGGAACTTCAGATGTTCGATTATGATCATGTGTATGATCATGTACACAACTATTCGATGTCAGTTTAACGGTTGCTGGTAAAGAATCACAACTTAATAAGATTGCAATCGCAGAGTCGGCAATTGTATCTTCCATAATACCACACTCCCATTCAACAGATGCTATATACTTTTTATCATCATGTGTGATTTTGACAGAATCCATAATCTCAAATTCATAAGTATCATCATTATCTATTAGTACATTTACATTTCCAAACATTTGAGAAAATTGCCAATGAACAATACTTCTATTTGCATTGCATCGCAATGATTGTTTTTGTGTAATAGTTGTAGTGGTTAGTGATGTAAATTCTTTAATATCTTTAACATTAATTAAATTGATATCAAAATTTTTTTGAACTATAATACCACTCAATTTATCACCATTTTCTGGCAATGAAGAAGCTAATTGTCCCACAACTTTAGCAATTTTTTCAGCTTTGAATTCTAATGACAAAATTGTACTGTTTTTTGGATTATAAATTTTAATTTCCCCTTCAGTTGATCTTAATTTTTGATATTTCGATAATAAAGCAGATTTTAACCTACCCATTGGATTTGACTCACCATGAACCAAAACAATCGTCCTTGGATTCACTAAATCAATGAATTCAGAGTTTTGTTCAAAATCAACATGTGCAGCAAATGAAATTTCTTCAACACCAAGTCTTCTTGGAATCATAACCCCAGGTTCCATTGACGGAATCTCGTTTGGTTCACGTAATAAATTTTTAGCTAGAGTACCATCAATTGAGTAACCTGTTAATATAACTGAATTTCTTGGATCAGGACTCCACTTTTCCAACACTCTTCTAGATAAGCCACTTTGTAACATACCAGGAGAAGCTATCATAACACAGGGTCTTTTGTCGTTCATTTTATCAATATGAGAAATATTTTTAATATATTTGAAAAAAAACGGATTGGTATTAGTCTCAGCCATTTTCACCTTTATACCATCATTCATCATATAAATATATCTTTGATAAACTGCCATACATTTTTTAGCTAAGTCGGATGCATAATAGATTGGATACTTTTGTAAATCTTTGTGTTGATCCCAATACTCATCTAAAATTAATAAAATTTCTTGTGCTCTACCTAAAGCAAAAACAGGTAATAAGCATCTACCACCTTGTTGAATAGTAGAATGAATCATCTTAGTCAATTTGTTTTCACGTTCTAACCTTGGGGTATGCGTCGCAGTACCAAAGGTTGATTCAGTAATTAACAAATCTGGTCGTTGATGTGGAACTTCTGCAGAACTTAAATGTCTATCTTCTTCACGTGAGTAATCACCAGTAAAAAGAATTTTAAGACCCCCCATTTCAACAAAAAACATTGCAGCCCCCAAAACATGACCTGCATGATATGCTGTAAATTTTATTCCATCCACTTCAACAGTTGAATGGTAATCAACAGTTTCAATCTTATCGAAAGATTCGTGTAAATCTTCGTTGGTATACAAATAACTGTTAGCATTTTCTCCTGAAGCGTTGTTCATATTATCTGATATATTAGTGACTCTAACAAAGTCATTCAACAACCATTTATATATGGCTTTTGTAGGATACGTCATAAATACTCTACCTTTGAAATTTGTGTGTTGCATCACATATGGCAATGAAGCTGCATGATCTAAATGAAAATGACTGATCAATAATACATCTACTCTGGACAAATCAAAATCATCATAGAACGGCAATGATTCAAGTCCAGTGTAAGCAGGATGCACCCCAGCATCCAGCATCACCACTTTGCCCTTGTACTCCAAAATATGACAAGAACGACCGACTTCATTACCGCCTCCAAGACAATAGAACTTCAGTTGTTCTTGTTCACTGCCCATACTGCCTTTACTGCCAAAACTACACTTAAAAAACACAACGAAACCATTATAATTTACAGTAATATTTTCAATATTCATGTTGGTTTCTTGCTCTTTGTTTTTTGACATGAAAATTGAAAATTAAAGAAAATTGAAAATCTCAACCTCAACATCAACACTTTCCTGCCCAATTCTGCGTATACTCTCCGTTTTTCTTTTAGTCTTCTACAGAAGTGCACATCCACAAATTTGAAATGACTGCTACAGTGTCCGAACCTTTAGATATAATTAAGCAAAATCTTGACGAGAAAATATATGTCAAACTTCGTGGATATCGTGAAATGGTTGGTAAGCTACATGCATATGATTCACATTGCAATATGGTATTAGGTGATGTTGTCGAAAAAATATTTGATCTACAAGAGGAAACTCAAGAACTTAAATTCAGGGAGGAAAGACATACCCTTGTTTTTGTAAGAGGAGACTCTGTCATTTTAGTTACCGACGCTACACATGTTTGAATAATTTATCCATAAAATTTATAACTATTGTTCTGTATATTAATTAAAAAAAATAAATCATAAGAAAAAAAAAAAGCAGAGGGAGTCTTCAATATTACTTCAAATTTAGATCTAAATATTTTTGAAATATAAAATTTTAACTAAAATCTATAAAGTTAGAAAAAACCAAACTGTAACTTTTTACTTTTATTTATAAAGAGTACCTTCTTCTACTTCTTCTGCCGGGTAAAAACTGTTTCTTTTTGATCCCGACATCTAAAGTTTTAACAATTTCTTTAAACTGTTCTGTACCATACTCAACACCAACATCATAAATTTCTTGAAATTTACCAAATGCTAAAGTTGCATAACCTTCAATGGGCGGCCTTAAATATGAACAACCCTTACTATGTTTAGCCCTTTCTAATGCATTCACACTGGCAACATAAGCTAATCTCATTTGAATATCTGCCATAGTCGGAACATTCGCATGTCCGCTAAATGGATTCAATCTGTTTAGTAAAACCCACCATCCACTCAACGAATTACCATAATTCATTGGACTTCTATCATCAACTGAACCAACATCAACCGCAATTATATGTTTTGTACCTCTTCTTTGCATTTCTGTAACTGTCAAATTATCGATATAACCACCGTCCAGTAACATATTACCATCATCTGTTAATGGTGGCAATAATGATGCTAATGTCATTGAGGCTCTAACATACCTCCAAGCATAACCACTCGTATGAATTTCCATTACTGAGTCTGTTAAGTTTGTTGAATTAGTATAATATTTAATCCAGAAATCTTCAATTCTTGAATCTCCAAATGCTTTCCAAATACCCCTGTTAAATTCATGTCCTGTAAGATATGATGTCAATGGGATTGTTAAATCCAGTAGTGATCTCCAAAGTGACGACATTCTACCTGCAAATACTTTTGCACGACCATACACTGGAACAAAATCGTATTCTTTTGCATATAATCCACCAACAAATGCTCCAATCGATGTACCACCAATTATGTCAACAGGTATACCACTATCTTCTAATGCTTTAATAACTCCAACGTGTGATATACCCCTCGCACCCCCACCACCTAAAACCAAACCAATTGCCTGTCCTGTTAACAATCTCGCTAATCTCATAAAATCATCTTTATGTTCTTGCAGTGGTTGATAATACTTTTGAGACCTGAAGTCTTCTTTTGTTTGTTTTAAAAATTGTAAAAATTCATTGTTATTGACAATAGTTTCCATTTTAAACATTAAATTATTGGTTAACTTTTTACTAATTATTAAAAAGTTATCAACTTGATTATTGTCATTTCTATGTTTGTTTGATTGATATTGCATTTGGATGTGATGATGTGAATGAACCCAAATTCTATTTTTCAACCATTTATGGGTCGATCCAGGTTCAATATATCTTTCAGGATGCAATAACACTAATTCCGTTCTAGCAGTTGTCTTTGACTTAACCAATAACCTTTCATACTCTCCTACATCAGGAGATGACATTGAATCAGCTAATAAAATTAAGCAATCACCTTGTTGAATGCATGTTGAGGTCCAGGTTGAATTAACGACTGCATCACATAAATAGATTACAATATCATATTTCTCTTCCAATTCACTGAAGTAACCACCTTGTTTCATTTTTGCTAGTTTGTCAAAGGCATATTTACCTAGATTACTTATCGCAGCACTTTGATTCAAAATCTTAACGGTTTTACCGACCTTTTCTAAAGAGTTTGCTAGTTTTTCTGCAAATTCAGTCAATGGTACTGAATTATAAGATACTGGTAATAACGTTAAGTTTCTATAATTATCAAAACTTTGAACCATTGGTTCGTCATTAATTCTAGTAGATGCAGTTGCACTCGAATTTGAATGGGATGCAAGTAAAACTCCATCCATTTTCACTCTATTTGCAACAATTCTTGAAATATTAACCATTATTGAAGGATTGATTAATGCAATAAGTTCAAACAAAGTACGTGGGATTCTTGCTAGTTCACTATCTCTAATCGAGACAACAGTATTAAGTCTTTTGCTTTTTGTTAAAACCTCAACTTCTCCCATCGATTCACCTTGTCCATATTCACCTAAAATCAGATAGTTTGTGTTATCTTTCTTTTTTGCTAATGCCCTAAATCTCCCATTCAAAACAACATAAATACCATTTGCTGGATCCGATTGTTTATATAGAACTTCACCAGCTGACGAATGTACCCATTCTAAAGCATAATCAGTCAAATATAACTTTTTATCTAAAACTTTTAACAATAATTGTGCAATCCCCAATTCTAACCTCGGATATCTCTCAGTTAAGAATTCAAAAAACTCTCTGGATAAAAATGCAACATACGAATCTTCAGTTGCGGTAACATCCACAAAAGACTTTGAACCGATTAAGGTACCCAAGTAACCAGCAATTTCTCCATTCTTGACTGTAAATAAATATTCTTCAATAGCCTTTTCCTTTGTATTATTTGAACTTTCCGGTTCACTAATATAAGTACCAATAAATTCACTTTCCGTTTTCCAATATGTTACATCGAATGAACCATCAATAACATAATAAATTCCTGGTGTTTGTTCTTTAGACTTGATAATTTTTGTATCTTTTGAAATTTTAAAGAGTTTAATATCATCAGCAAATTCCTTTTTTATATTTTCAAAATTCACAAATGACTTGTGAACATCTGAATTAATTGAAGGTGGTTCATCATTTAGAGCTGAGCTTTTAAGATTTCCATTTGATGATGAATTCATTAATCCTTCCATACTTGTAGTCGAATAAGTTCTCAACTTATTATATCGTGCTTGAGAATTTTGTTCATTTAGTTTTGTAACATACCTAATACCGGCTTTGATACTCGATGAATCCAATGGAGGAGAACCAATCAAAGTATTTGACATGCTGTTTGAGCGATAATTGTCAGTTAAAAATTTGTTTTTATCTAAACCGATAAAAGTTGCAATTCTTTCAGCTAGTGCACTTCTTAATGTGGATTCTTCAGTTTCTTCATAATCTGCACTAAAAGTTCTACCTTTCAAATCATTAATATCACTTTGGGAAATTTTTCCATCCAATTTAAATCCCGAATTTCTTGGTAGTGGGACATTTGATAGTAAATCACCTGGATTTGTAGTCGTTCTGTTGTCAAGTACAAAATGTCTGGATTTTGATTTTTTTTTTAGATTGACTAATGCATCAGATACATTATTACGGGAAGAAATTTGATTCTTTTTATCTACCAAAGAAGGAGTATCTCCTAATAAGGCGCTGTCATCACCATCTGAAGTTAATAATTCTGGATAAGTGGAATTACTTGATGTTGAAGAATTATAATTACACTGACCTTCTAAAGTTGAGGAATTCTTTGAGTTCAACTTTGAACTTCTTGGTTTTTTTCTTGATTTTGTTGTTAAATTAATTGATGACGATGATGATGATGAAGTGGATAAATTTGTTGCACCTTTATTAGTAGATGTGACAATGCTTCTTGATTTATCAATATTATTTGAATTAATATCTGAAGTTTTGTAATTTTTTTTTTGTCTAATATTGGAATTGTTATTTTTATTTTTTAAAGAGCCTCTATTTTGTAAATTATCCAAATTTTCAATATAATCAATTGCTAGATTTTTTAAATACTGTGGTAGTTTTTTTTCACTTAATTCTTTAGTGTTATTAAGATTGATTTCAGTTTGGAAAATATTCGGTGTTAAATCTAAAAAATTATGTGCTGTTTGGAATGTAACTCTATAAAGTTTTGTAAGAATCATTTGTACTATATGCGATGCATCCTTTGGGTATTTTGCTGCTATTCTAGTGAATGATTCCTTCGGAATCATTGAAATTGTACAATTATTTTTAGGGATTGCAATCAATTCAGGAGCCGAAACCGAAGAAGACTTGGTTAAATTAGGAGTTGGTGCAGGTAAATTTGGATCTAATGAAAAGTTATCAACAGGTAGGGAAGGTAAATTTCTTTGAAAATTAAAATTTGGAGTAGGTGTTACACTTGATGAATTTAGTTGGGAACCAGTTAATAAATTCAAAACTTGAATAAAGGAAGATAATGGTGCACCACTTTTAATGATATTTAACAACTGATAGTTAACACCATCTACAATAACAACATTATGATTATCCAGTTTATCAAATAAATCATTTTGTTGATGATATTTGGTATTTGATGACGTAGAATCGGAAATTTTACAGTAGACTTGAATGTCACCTTCGACACAAATTGAAAAACCATCACATTCATCTAAAAAAATAATTTCACCAGAATCTATCTTTTGTGTTTGTAAAGATTTTGTTAATTCATGGAAAACAGGAGTATCTAAATAACCAAAAATCTTAATTGCAGATAAAAACTTATCAAGGTAAGATTTGGTTTGGCCAGTTTCATTATCATCATCTGAATTGAGAAATGTATCAATTGTTGGATTTTGACGCTTTGATTCTTCTGGTAATCTTGAATAATTTGTAAGGTAAGTGTATCTAATATAGGCATATAATGGAGTTGAGATAACCAAAAAGAGATAAAGCAAAGAGTGTGATGAGAAAGTAAGCTGAAAGGTAAAAAGTAACAAACAAGAGAGTATTTTATGAAGAAGGCGAATAAATGTATATAATATTGAATTAGATATTTTAAAAGTAGACCAGATGAACAATATGATTGAAATATCAGTACTATCATTTTGATCATTAGCGATGGTTTGTGTAGATAGATCATTTAGCACTCGAGCAGTTTGATAAACCGTAACTATTGAAATTTCTGTTGCTGTATAGACAGTTGTTGAAGCCTCTAAGGTCATTTGTTTGTGAAAAATCAGCGAGTCCCTACTGAAAAGATTAAAGAAAAATGCCAAAGTAGTGTTAAGTTTTAGGATATCCTGTTTAAAATTGCTTAAAGCTGATGTAATGGCTCATCAAGCTATGGAAATTGCAAATTGGATCTGATGCCAAAACCTGTCCCACGTGATCTCAAAGCAGTGTATATTATTTCTAGTCACGTGCTTTTCACGTGACTACACCTTCTTGTTTCAAAACTAGAAATTCCCTTTTTTTGTTTAATTAGTTTTTTATTCTATTTTGGCTAGTTTTAGTTTGGTGCAGTGCGACGGTCGACGCACTTCCAGGCAAACACGATTTTTTTGTTGGCCTTCTCGTTTCCCAACGTCTGGCACTCCCCCCAACAACACAACGCTGCACCGCCTGAAATGCCAACGCCTGATGATTGTTGGAGCAGGCTCATCATTTTTCATATGCTCAGCTCAATTCAACATAACTCAACTGTTTTCCTCTTTTCTGCTAGTTTGTCCTTTCTCTGATCAAAGATCTAGTTGCTTAAACACGCTCCATAAATCTTCCCAACCGTTTGTTGAACATCCAGTTTTAATTCCATATTTATCTGTTTGTCTTCCCCCATTTTATTTCTTAATTGATTGTACATATTATTCACATATTATCAACTTCAATTAATTACTTCACTCAACTTTCACATTTTATTCTCTTAAATTCCGATTACATTGCAATATTTTGATCTACACTTACCACTCCAAAGATCAATTAATTATATTTCATCTATATCCTACATTTAAAAGATTTATCACCCTCAATTGATTTGTTTAGTTTATTACCAGTATCTATTTATAACTTCAATTTAAATTCAATTAAATTTAACAATTCAATTGTCTTACTATTCGTTCTATATTTACTTTAATCTCACACATTATAATCTCATATCAAGTGTATGTATTAATGTTTCATCTATTATTACACGTTTTACAGTGTTCTCAATTTTTTTTTGATTTTCACAAGTATCTTGAATTTTTGAATACTAACATTTTTTTTTGTTTTCCACAACATTTTCTCAACCGTAAATTTTATTTTCGTGTGAGGCGATAAAGTGAAAATCTCATTAGATTTTATTTATTTACTATAGACTTATAATTAAAAAATGTCCTCTGTTAACAGACCTTTAGTTTTATCTCATGGTTCCTTGGAAACCACTATTTTAATTCCATCTGATGCATACCTTTTCTATCAACAACTTACATCTGATTTCAAGAAATCCTTACCTGAACCAACTGAAAGTTTCGCTGATGATGATGAGCCATCTTCAAAGTCGGAACTGTTAACCAAATTTTTAGGTTATGTTATCAGCTCAAATTCAATTGACTCTGAAAAATTATCTGCTGTTACATTAATTTTAGATGATTTTGAAAACAGATATTTACAATCAAATGATATTCACACCTTTGCTTCTCAACTATTAGCTTCTGAAGAATATCCAACAACTTTACAAAAGATTAATAAAAATTTAATCAAAAATTATTTTGCTGCAAAAGTTTACGTTAAATCCGATTTTTCATCATCTTCCATTTCCTCTGCCCTCTTAAATGCTGCTGCAAGCGATAAAGCTGCAATTTATGCAATTTTCGGTGGTCAAGGTAATACTGATGATTATTTTGAAGAATTAAGAGATATTTTTGACACTTATAATGGCTTAATTGGATCTTTCTTACTAAAAGTTCAATCAAAAGTTCAAGACTTAATTTCTTCAACTGACGATATTGAAAGAATTTACACTGACGGTTTCGATTTTATTAACTGGTTAAAAAATCCATCTCAAACTCCAAGTACCGAAAAATTACTATCAATTCCAATTTCATGTCCATTAATTTGTGTCATTCAATTATGTCATTATGTTATTACTTGTAAAACCTTAAACATTACTCCTGGTCAATTTAAATCAAACTTAAAGGGTACAACTGGTCATTCACAAGGTTTAGTAACTTCCTTAGTTGTTGCATTTTCTGACTCTTGGGAATCCTTTGAGGTTGAAGCTTTAAAGGCTGTTGAATTTTTATTCTACTTATCCGTTAGATGTTTACAAGCTTATCCTTCAACATCCCTTTCCCCATCAATGGTTAAAGATTCTGAAGAAAATGGTGAAGGTCAACCAGGTCCAATGTTATCAGTTAGAGATTTATCAGTTGTTGAAGTTGAAAACTTTGTTAATGAAACCAATCATCATTTACCAACTGAGAAACACATCAAAATTTCTCTTGTTAATGGTGCAAGAAATGTTGTTGTCACCGGTCCACCAGAATCCTTATATGGTTTCAACTTAAACTTAAGAAACGCTAAGGCACCATCAGGTTTGGATCAATCAAGAATTCCAGCTTCTCAAAGAAGATTAAAATTCTCCTCTAGATTTTTACCAATCAGTTCTCCATTCCATTCCAATTTACTAGCTCTTGCAATCCCAAGAATCTTAGAAGACTTCAAGAAATCAAAGTTAGAATTTGATCAATCAAAACTCTCAATAGCTGTTTACGATACTTATGACGGTAAAGATTTACGTGAATACTCAGGCTCACTAGCCGCAAGAGTTGTTGAATGTATCAATATTTTAACCGTTAATTGGGAAATCGCTACTAATTTCAATGCAACTCATTTAATTGATTTCGGTCCAGGTGGTGTTTCTGGATTAGGTGTTTTGACCCACAAGAATAAAGAAGGAACTGGTGCAAGAATCATTGTTGCCGGTGTCCTGGAAGCTGCTAATGTTGATGCAGAATACGGTTTCAAGCAAGAATTATTTGACAAAAGGGCATCATCTTTGGTGTATGCACAAAATTGGTTGACTGAGTTTAAACCTAAATTAATTAAAACCAAAGAAGGTAAAGTTTATGTTGATACCAAATTCTCAAGATTATTGTCCAAAGCCCCATTAATGGTTCCAGGTATGACCCCAACCACTGTTTCTCCTTCATTTGTTGCTGCAACTATTAATGCAGGTTATACCATTGAACTTGCTGGTGGTGGTTATTTCAGTGAACCTTCCATGGTTGAAGCATTGAAGGAAGTTGCTGAAAATGTTAAACCAGGTTCAGGTATTGGTATTAATTTAATTTATGTCAATCCAAGAATGTTGCAATGGGGTATTCCAATGATCAAATCTTTAAGAGAAAAGGGATTCCCAATTCAATCTCTTACTATTGGTGCTGGTGTTCCATCTTTAGAAGTTGCTGGTGAATATATTGAAACTTTAGGCTTGACCTACTTAGGTTTAAAACCAGGTTCAATCGATGCCATTGGTCAATGTATTACAATTGCAAAGGCTTATCCAGATTTCCCAATTGTTGTTCAATGGACCGGTGGTAGAGGTGGTGGTCATCATTCTTTTGAAGACTTCCATCAACCAATTTTCCAAATGTATGCAAAGATTAGAAGATGCTCAAACATCATCTTGGTTGCGGGTTCAGGCTTTGGTTCAGCTGAAGATACTTACCCGTACTTAACTGGTGCTTGGTCAAAGAAATTCAACTATCCAGAAATGCCATTTGATGGTTTCTTATTTGGTTCAAGAGTTATGGCAGCTAAGGAAGCATTAACTTCTGCAGCTGCTAAGAAATTAATTGCTGAATGTCCTGGTGTTCCAGATAATGAATGGGAACAAACTTATAAAAAACCAACTGGTGGTATTTTAACTGTTAAATCAGAAATGGGCGAACCAATTCATAAAATTGCAACTAGAGGTGTTAAGTTCTGGAAAGAAATCGATGATACTGTTTTATCCTTACCAAAACCAAAGATGCTAGATGCTTTAGAAAAGAAGAGAGATTATATTATTGGTAAATTAAATGCTGATTACCAAAAACCTTGGTTTGCCAAGAATTCTGAAGGTGTTTGTGATGTTAAAGATATGACATACTTAGAAATTGCTGAAAGATGTGTCGAGTTATTATACATTAAGAAGATTAACGATTGGATTGACCCATCATTAAGAGATTTTACTGGTAAATTCTTAAGAAGAATTGAAGAAAGATTTGCAACTCAATCTACTATTTCTGTTATTCAAAGTTTTACTGAATTATCAAACCCATCAGCTGTTTTAGATGCTATTTTTACTAAGTATCCAGACGCAAAGACCCAATTAGTTAATGCTGAAGATGTTGATTACTTTATTGCATTATGCTTAAATCCTCTGCAAAAACCAGTTCCATTTATTCCAATCTTAAACGATAAGTTTGAATTCTTTTTCAAGAAGGATTCATTATGGCAATCTGAAAATTTAGAATGTGTTGTTGATGAAGATGTTCAAAGAACTTGTATCTTACATGGTCCAGTTGCTGCTCAATTTGTTAAAAAAGTGGATGAACCAATTCAAGATATTATGGATTCTATTCACGAAGGCCACATTGCTAAGTTATTAGCTGAAGAATATAATGGTGATGAAAAATCCATTCCAGTTGTTGAATATTTCAACTCAAAATCACTTTTTGAATCATCCAATGTGTCTGGTGTCTCAGTCACCAAGTCTGGTTCTGACGTTACCTACACTATTGGTTCATCCGTTCCAAATGCTGATGACTGGTTCAAGTTATTAGCTGGTAGTGAGTTTAACTGGAGACACGCTTTTATTTCCTCAAACGTTATTGTTCAAGGGTATAACTATGTTTCCAATCCAGCAAAAAAGATTTTTGCTCCATCAAAGAATACAATTGTTAAAATTTCCAATCCATCTGTTGCTTCAAAAACTGTGATTTCTTTATATCAAACTATCAAGGGCAAAGAAAGAGAAGTTATCAATGTTTCTGTTTCTGGTTCAACTATTAATTTGAAATTAATTGAATCAAGAACTGCCGATGGTACTTCAGTTCCATTAGAATTACTTTACTCATATGTTCCATCTAATGGTTTTGCTCCAATTACAGAAAACATGAATAGTAGAAATGAAAGAATCAAGGAATTCTACTGGAAGGTTTGGTTCGGCACAAAAACACCAGTTGATCTAGACTTTGATGTTAATTCAACTATTGATGGTGGTGCAATGACAATTAAGGGTAAAGACATTGCCGAATTAACCCATGCAATTGGTAACTCATGTGAATATTTTGTTCCAAGAGCTGGCAGAGATCAATTAGCTCCAATGGATTTTGCGATTGTTATTGGTTGGAAAGCAATTATGAAAGCTATTTTCCCAAAATGTGTTGATGGTGACATTTTAAAATTAGTTCATTTATCAAATGCTTATACCATTTTATCAAATTCTGCTCCATTAAAAGTTGGTGATAAAGTTTCATCTGATGCTGAAATTGTTTCTGTTGTTAATGGTCCAACTGGTAAAACCGTCGAAGTCGTTGGTACAATTTATAGAGAAGGCTCTGCTGTTATGCAAGTTACATCTTCATTCTTCTACAGAGGCACATACACCGATTTTGAAAACACTTTTGAAAAGACTGAAGAAACCCCAGCTGAAGTTACTATTTTATCTGCTAAGGATGCAGCTGTTTTACAATCAAAGGAATGGTTCCATATTGAAGACGGCGTTGAATTATTAAACAAAAATTTAATTTTCAGATTAAAATCAGTTTATAAATTCAAATCTGCTAATGTCTATTCATATGTTTCAACTACTGGTAATGTTTACTACGAATCCCCAACTAAGGAAATCAAGAAAGCTGCTGAAGTTGAATATGATGCTGCATTCTCATATGGTAACCCAGTTATTGATTACTTAAAGAGAAACGGTACCCCAATCGAACAACCAATTATGTTTGAAAACTCAATTCCATTAGCTCGTGCTTTAGAAACTAAGGCGCCAACCTCAAATGAAACTTATGCAGCTGTGTCCGGTGATTATAATCCAATTCACGTCAATAAAATTTTTGCTGCTTATGCTGATTTACCAGGTACAATTACACATGGTATGTATTCGTCTGCATCAGTTAGATCATTAGTTGAAATGTATGCAGCTGATGCAGTTGCTCCAAGAGTTGTTGCTTATAAGGCTAGTTTTACTGGTATGGTTTTACCAAATGATGCATTAACTACTAGATTAGAACATGTTGGTATGATTAATGGTAGAAAGATTATTAAGATTGAAACTAAGAAGGTTGAAACTGATGATGTCGTTTTAGTCGGTGAAGCTGAAATTGAGCAACCAGTCTCTACATTTGTTTTTACTGGTCAAGGTTCTCAAGAACAAGGTATGGGTATGGACTTGTACAATTCATCTGATGTTGCCAAGGCCGTTTGGGATAGAGCTGATGTTCATTTAGTTGCAACTTATGGTTTCTCCATTTTAGATATTGTTAAGAACAATCCAAATGAATTAACTGTTCACTTTGGTGGTCCAAAAGGTAGGGAAATTAGAGAAAACTATATTTCCATGATGTTTGAAACTGTTGCTGATGATGGATCATTAAAATCAGAAAAGATTTTCAAAGATATTGATGAAACTACAACTGAATTCACTTTTAAATCCCCATCCGGTTTATTAGCGGCAACTCAATTCACTCAACCTGCGTTAACTTTAATGGAAAAGGCAGCTTTTGAAGATATGAAATCTAAGGGTCTTGTTCCAGCTGAATCTATGTTTGCTGGTCACTCATTAGGTGAATATTCTGCATTATCATCATTGGCAGATGTTATGCCAATTGAATCATTGGTTGATGTTGTTTTTTACAGAGGTATGACAATGCAAGTGGCTGTTCCAAGAGATGCATTAGGTAGATCCAATTACGGTATGTGTGCGGTTAACCCATCAAGAGTTGGTCCAACTTTTAATGATGCTGCATTAAGATTCGTTGTTGATCATATTTCTAAGCAAACTGGCTGGTTATTAGAAATTGTTAACTATAATGTTGAAAATCAACAATATGTTACAGCAGGTGACTTAAGAGGTTTAGATGCTTTAACCAATACATTAAATGTTTTCAAATTACAAAAAATTGATATTGTTAAATTACAAGAAATGATGTCATTAGAAAAGGTTGCCGAACATTTATCTGAAATTGTTGAAGAAGTTGCAAAGAAATCATTAGCAAAACCACAACCAATTGAATTAGAAAGAGGTTTTGCATGTATTCCATTAAGAGGTATTTCAGTTCCTTTCCATTCCTCATACTTAAGATCAGGTGTTAAACCATTCAAGAGATTCTTAGAAAAGAAGATTCCAATGTCTGCTGTCAAACCAGCTGCTTTAGTTGGCAAATATATTCCGAATTTAACTGCTAAACCATTTGAATTAACTAAAGAATATTTTCAAGATGTCTATGATCTTACTGGTTCTGAAAAGATTAAGGAAATTCTTGAAAACTGGCAAAAATACAATGCATAAATTTATTAAATTTTGAATTAAATTATTCTTCATTGTTTCTGGTTTTCGGTCTAACTTATAAATATTCTTTTATGCTTTTCGTTTTCAAACATTTTAACTTCATAATATTATTACTATTATTATTTTTATTATTTAATTAGTTACTTTATTTCATTTTACTTTTCTTGATTTTATTTTGTTTTTTTTTATCTATCAGCATTAATTAATTTTAAATGCCTTTCAGTTGTTTTGTGGTAAGGACACTGTTGGAATTTTATATATTATGCATGCTGATAATTGTCTATATATCCCTTTTGGTGTATACTAGAATTAATTCTCAAATTTTTACTTTTGTACCATAATTCGTAAGAACATACAGAACAAAGGAAATTCGCTGTTACAAGAAAACATAGAACCAGTGAGAAAAAAAAATACTGACGCGTCTTGATGAAAGTTCGTGATAATGTGTGTGCTAGAAGCTACGATTTTCTTTGTGTTTTCGGTGGTTAGATTTTGTAAGATAATGCTAATAGTTAGCAAAAAAACAACATATTACAACTTCATTCAACATCTTTCATTTATTCTTCAATCACATAACCTTCATAATCAAGCTAGGACATTTCAAAATTTAAAAACATTAAACATTTATAGCCCTAAATTTCATAAAAATTTCCATATAATGAGTACAAAAGGTCAATCTACCCTAATGAGATTTTTCTCCACCAAGAAGGCCAGTAATGATATTTCTGATGGGGAAACTAAAAATAAAAATTTAAAGAGGTCCAGATCTAGGTCAAGATCTTCAACAAGAGATGGATCGACTGAAATAAAAACCAGTTCAAAATCTTCATCACCTGAAACAAAGAAACCGAAAAACATAATTGATGTTGATGAAGATATTGAACGACATAAAAAAGACACAGAACTGCAAGAAGCTAGAGAGTTATTAAATTTGGAACCTACACAACCAAAAATCATTTCTACGGCGGTGACTCCAAACAAGCCCATCATGTATTCAATGTTAACATCTGTGTTTGATGAGCTTGAAAACGAAAGTGGTCGATTAAAAAACATTGCATGTGCATGTCAATTTTTTCATGAAGTTTTAAATTTTACTCCAGCCGATGATATTGACGGTAAGGTTAGAGATTTAACAATGATTACTTATTTAATGGTTAATAGACTTGGTCCCGACTATGTTCCAGGTCTTGAATTAGGTTTAGGTGAAACTTTGTTACTAAAGGCATTGGCTCAAAGCACTGGACGTGAAGTTTCACATTTAAGGAAAGAGTATCACATTGAAGGTGATATTGGTGTTGTCGCACAAAAAAGTAGATCAAAACAACGTGTTATGTTTAAGCCTAAAAGATTAACAGTTCTTGAAGTTTGGAACGGCTTAAATGAAATTGCTAAAGTTGAGGGTACAAACTCACAGAATAAGAAAACAGCTGTCATTAATAAATTACTTACTGCTTGTGAAGGTGTCGAGGCAAAATTTTTAATGAGATCATTAGAAGGTAAACTAAGAATTAATTTTGGTGAAAAGAGTATTATTGTAGGTTTATCAAAAGCAATTATTGAATGGCAATTGGAACAAAAACATAAGAAAATTTCTTCCGAGTTAATTGTTGAAGCTGAAGAACAGTTCAAAGATGCATACTCACAAGTTCCAAATCATGAAATTTTGATTGATACTGCAATGAGAAAAGGTATTCTAAATCTAAAGGAATGTACAGGTTTAAGTCCAACTGTTCCATTGAAGCCAATGTTAGCAAAACCAACCAAGAGTATCAGTGAAATTTTAGACACATTGAATGGACAAAGATTTACATGCGAATATAAATACGATGGTGAAAGAGCACAACTTCATCTTTCAGAAGAAGGTAAGATGTCCATTTATTCAAGAAATTCAGAGAATATGACTGAAAGATATCCAGACTTAATTCCCGTTGTTGATGAATTGAAGACGACAAATCCTGGTTTAAAGTCTTTAATTCTTGATTGTGAATGTGTTGCTTGGGATACGAAAAGTAATAAAATACTACCTTTTCAAATCCTATCAACCAGGAAGAGAAAAGATGTTCAAGAAAAAGATATTCAAGTCAGAGTTTGTTTGTTTGCCTTTGATATTCTTTATTATAATAATGAATCACTTTTACAAAAACCATTGGCTGAAAGACGGGAATATTTGTATCAATTAAAGGAAATTCCAGGTAAATTTAAATTTGCGACAAAAATGGATACTGATAACGTTGAGGAAATTACAAAATTTTTGGATGAATCAGTTCACAGTTCATGTGAAGGTTTAATGATTAAAACGTTAGATGGTAAAGGCTCATGGTATGAGCCTTCAAAACGGTCAAGAAATTGGTTAAAACTAAAAAAAGATTATCTTGATGGAGTTGGAGATTCGCTTGATCTAGTTGTTGTTGGTGGTTATATTGGTAAAGGTAAGCGTACAGGTTGGTACGGTGGTTTTCTTCTTGCAGGTTATAATCAAGATACGGGTGAATATGAAACCGTTTGTAAAATTGGAACTGGGTTCAGTGAAGAATTATTACAAAAACTACACGCCATTTTGAAGCCAACAGAAATACTCAAACCTAAACCTTCATACGTCTATGACACTAATAATTCCAACGCAATTCCCGATGTTTGGTTTGAACCTACTACATTATTCGAAGTCAAAGTTGCAGATCTTACAACATCTCCAATCTATAAATGTGGTGCAACTTATTTAGGTAATGGGGAAAAGGGTATTTCTTTAAGATTTCCAAGATTCATTCAAATCCGAGACGATAAATCAACCGAAGACGCAACTAGTAGTGATCAAATCGTTGAAATGTATAATAGTCAAGCCAACTTACAATAGTTTTCCTTTTTATTGTTTTTGTATCAGGTTGAGTCTTTAATTGCAGTTTACAAATAAAATTATATAGGCTCACGTAAAATAAAATCAATCTGGAATGTTTTGATTCACTATGTAAAAAGTAAAATACAGTATTAAGAATAAAGAATAAATTACACATAAAAAGTAATGGGATTTATAGTAATACGCAATTTACATTACTTATCAAATTCACCATTTATATTGTCTTTTGCATTGTTTAAATTTTTGTTATCGTTTTCTTCTTCATCACTTGATGATTGACTCTCGTCAAATAATGAATCCAATTCTAAATGCTGTAAGGTTGGATTTAAAAATCTTTTTTTTGTAGTTCCTTTTTTAAAACCTTTTGGTTTACTAACGTTAGATTTATTAGTAGTATTATTGTTTTGTAAAATACCTTTTAGTCTCTTTTCAGCCTTGCCATCATTTTCATTACTCATGTTATTAACATCAATTTCATCATTGTCGCCATCATCTGATAAACCTGGTTGTTTTGTAAACATAGTTTGCCTAGGCCGATACTGAATCGCAGATAATAATCCATTGTTAAACCCAATAACTGGTGAAATACCAACGTCAGCATTCAGAACTGGGTAATCTATGTTGTGTTCCGCATTAATCGAGCCAGGTGTAAATAGTTGACCACCAACAATTCCAAAATTTAGAAGCCCATTGTTTGGAAGTGAATGCATTGCTAGCATCATATAATCTGATCGTTGTTGTGTAGTTGCAGAATGTGGAATATTTAAACCTTCAATACTTTCTTCCAGGTTAGCTTTTGTATGATTACTTGATATCATAGAAGGGTAATTACTATTAGAATTGATATTAGTATCCGTACTTGAAGTATTCAAATCTCGATTTTCAGTATTGAAATTATCATTATTACCGTTATTATCCATTAATAATTCACTACTTGGATCAATGTTTGACTGACTATCATTTATTTTATTTACGGATGAGACTGCATTTTCGCTCTGATTATTCGTCTTTGTGGTTGCACTAGACAGTGTCATTGAAATAGGTATAAGACCAGATGAAGGAATATTTAAGTAAGACGCTGCATGAGATGCCGAAGTTGCTGGTGATTGCGAGTGTATAATTTGTGGTACTACTTGGGAATGTTGATTAGCCAAATCATTATTGAATAAAACTTGATCCATTGGAACATTTTCATTATTAATGACACAAGTTGGTTGTTGCATTGATACTGGGACCATATGTGCCATACTTGATGAGGATATTGGTGTGTTTTTACTTGGTTGTTGATTGATGTTGGACATTGTATTAGATGGATCAATTGTTGAAGGTAGACCCGAAAAAAAATACATCGGTTGATTCTGCTGCCGTTGATAGGTTGCCGAAAATAGAGGTTGGTTAATTGGGTTCAATACATAGCTATCGATTTGGTCAGATAATCCAGCAGATTGGGGTTGTTGTTGGAATTGTTGATAAATCTGATATTGCGAATTATGTCTTGGTGATATTATTGATTCATCATTAAATGTTGTTTGACTTGGATAATATTTATTAGCAGATTTTAAGCCACCCATGGAAGAAATTGAAGTTATATAATTTTCATTGATTAAAGAAATTGGGGGATCTAAAAAATCTAATGGAAATTCATCAGACAATTGAGTATTATTCCCACTATTATTATTATTACCAAGTCTATTCAAGTTCCCTAGCAAACTTTGAATAGGGGATGAATGATTTGTATTAGATTTAATAGTTGAATGTTCTGGATTAATATTATGCGTAGCGGAATTGGTATTATTCGAATTATCAACCGCTGGAAGGATGTTGTTCGTCTTCAAAATTAACGAACTAACGTCTTTTCCTATACATTCTGAGTAATGCGTTGATAATTGCTCCAACAATGGTAATGATTGATCATATTTAAAGCTTTTGAGTATTTCAGTAATTGGCCTAGTTGTAGCTGGTTGATTTGAAAGTTCCCTCTTTAAGTCTCTTTCTAAAACATCAGTAAACAATTTATTATGTGGTACACTAAACCAAAAGAAAACCTTTTGTTTTTTTTGAGTTCTTAAGCATTGATTCCTATGTAAAAATTTTAAAAATGGCGATCTTGAATTTTCTAAAATTGAATGAGTGCCAGTCTTTAAAGCTCTCAAATCAGAAAAAATGCCTTCTTCAAACTTTTTTCTATCAACTATTTCACGACCAATATGAGACATTTTATAAGCTATGCAGCGTACAATATCAGTTCCTGTAATAAAATATAAATTATTCCAATAAACACAAGATACAAAACCTTCCTCTTTATTTAGAAAATATCTTCTAATAACTTGATTTTCATGCCAATTAACAGGAGCAGTGGCTAAAAATAAATCTAAGTCTTTTATGAGTTGAAGAGAATCAATTGTATTTTGTGAATCATCAGTTAATTTTTCATCATTTGTTGATTGATTGGTTATTGGGGTATAATTTGAATTGAAATTGGAACTTGACTGTAAGTCATCATTAGAATTTGACGTCGTAATTTCAGCACTTGGCTCTGTGTGTGGTGTGTAATCGTGTTTAACACTACCATCACCAGATGTATAATTTAAACCATTTGCTGTCAATGTAGTCATATTAATCGATTATAGTTAGTGAAAAAAAATGAAACTTTGTTACTGTAGTTATTAGTATGAATAATGTTGTTATTATTAATATTATTGTTACTATTATTCTTATTATTGTTGTTGTTGTTTTTAGGTTTAGTATATCTATGATTTATTTTTAAAAATATTGTACAAAATTTTTTTTTCTGTGAAGCGAGTAGTATAAACTAAGTTTGGCTGCTTATTGATGATGATGATGGTATACTAATTTGGTTTTGTTGCTAATATATGTTATTATTGTGAATAAAGGTAACAGGTTTGTCGATTGAAAGAGAAGTGGAAATATGATGAGTAATAATAATATAACAAAAAATAAACAAATAAATAAATATCCTTATCAATAAAAGTAAAATGTATTGTTGATGTTGATACTAGATATTCGTTGCTTTGTGATGTGTAAGTGTCCCACCAAGAAAAACAGTTAGAGACAGTAAGCAGAAAATGGGGTCCGTTTCTTTTACACTTGTCGTTATATGGTTTTAAAGTTGCAAACAAGTTGTTTCAAAAAAAAAAAAAAGAAAAAGAAAATATAGTGCAGAGTACTGTTAAGATGAGACACTTTCTGCAGACTATTTCCGGGAGGAAGATGAGGAGCTGAGGGGATGGTGTCCAGATGCAGTGTTAAGTTTCACTTCAAAATGCGTAAACAATAAAAACGTCGAGTTGACTACGGGAGATGGAAAAAGTAATGCACTCAACCTGAAACAACATTTTTATCCTGAAACATGATAGCGGAAATATGAAACAACAGACATGAAACATGAAACAGCAAAGCCAAATTCATGTTGCGAGTTTCAACATGAAAATAAAAAGGTGGTCGGGAGTTTCTTAATGCGGAAAGTCAAATAAAACAGGTTGTATTCAATTATATACGTTTTTATATAGAGAATGAATGTCTATCTACGACCACGGCCTCTACCACGCTTATGGCTGCCATTATCTTGAGTTTGATTTGCGCCATTTACCTTATCAAATTCTCTCTTTTTTCCGTTTGATTCTTCTGCTTGTTCTTTTGCAAGTTTTTCTTGTTTCTTTTCTTCATCATATACCTTTTCTTCTTCCTTGACAATCCACTTCCAATCATTGAATTTACGACAATATAATTCCATATTCCAATTCTTCCAAACCATATGCCCATAAATTGTACTTTTGATGTTATCTTTATTGTCAAATAATCCACGTGCAATTCTTTCTTTATACATATTTAATTTGAATGTGAACATCCATAATTTATCGATGATATGGGAGCCTGTAGAATTACATGCCAATTCAACTAAATTTATAGTACCTGCTCCTAATAGTTTATGCAAGATTGTTTTTCTTTCAGCCATCGTTAATGATTCACGCATTTTCAAAATACTTTCAACAATATGTGAAAAAACTCCATGTTTACAAAATTTGATCAATGTTTCGTTGTCAAATTCCAATAAATTAGAAACCGATAATTTTAAAATTTTATCTTGATCAAACTCGATTAATTTTTCAAAAAGTAAAGCCCTTCTTCTTTCTTCAGAAGTTGGCCAATCATCTTTTTTACTATGTAATGTAGAACTGCTTAACTTCAAAATGTTTTCAAATAAATCTTCCTTTTCACCACCTTTACTAAAAAATTCAATAAATTTATCAATTATTTCGTCTTTTTTATAGTTATTATTTCTTATTGAACATTCTACAACTTTACCACCAATATCAAAATTATTAACAAGTAGCTCATTCAACACTGGAATTATTTGATCTAAAATCTCAATTTGCTGTTTATTCTTTAATTTTTCCATGACACATTCAACAACGTATAAACCAGTTGTTTCTCTTTTACATAATTTCACAACTCTATCTTTCATATAACTGTCATAAATTCTCTCAACTATTTTGACTTTTTGATTGGAAATTGCATTTTGTAAGAAATGTGATCCAATATTATCACTTAATAAGTATTCAACAAAGGATCCTTCCTTTTCACGTTCCTTTTGATCTAATAATTCATTATCACCATTAAAAATAGTTCTCCAAATAGTTCTATCTTTATCAACAATACCTTCTAGTTGAATTAATAACTGTAAAACCGGTGATGCAATTGAATTGATAGCTAATTCTCTTAAGCTTTCAGTGGTTTGACCATTCATAACTTCTTTTAAAATTGGCTTTAATTCTTCCTTAAAAGAAGATGGGACTTGAAACTTTTTTTTATAATCTTCACTATCTTTAATTTCAATCATTTTTCTTGCAATTTTGGATTTTTTACTTCTTAAAATTGAATTAGATTCAGTACTTGATGGTAACTCTTTACCCGTCATAATCAATAAAAATAATCTTAAAACATGTGATGCATATTTGTCTCTGATCATTTTTTGAATATTTGATTTAAACTCACCAGTTATGAACAAAAACATATTTTCCATACTGACCCAGCTTTCGTTTTCATTTTCGAATTCATCTTCAACATCTTGATATCCATCATCGTTGCCATTAGTTAAAATTTCTCTTTCAATCAACGCTGCCGCTCTAACAAGAAACGTTTCAATAACATGTGAACTATACTTTTGTCTTGATAACTCATAAAATCTGCCATTAAAAGCATTGAATAAGTGATGAATGTGTTTCAAAGTTGAATTTAAAATTAATCTTTCCATTAACTTAGAACAAATTTGATTTGTAACTAATTTTAGTTCTTTACCTCTTGCTTCTTGAAAAACACCATCTATAAACATTGCCCTTTCTTCAGGGGTACCAAAGGTATTTAGGTTCAATGTCTGTTCGGCTTGATGAAAATATGATAATTCATTTGAATCAACAAGGCCAAAGAACGCAGTTGATTCGTTGGTACTTGAAGTATCGTTGTTTCCAACACCACTTGCCACATCATCATTTTCGGTAAATTTGACACTGTCAACATCTTCATCTACTGCATCCTTTTCATTCTTAACTCTTCTTCCTCTGACTTTACCCATTGTTGTACGTTGTTATTATACTGGATAAAAAGTTTATGCATTTGGAAAAGTCAGAATGAAAAACTAATTTTTTTTTTCAGCTTTCCTAAAAGAGAAAGTGTTAGAATATGCGGTCGTGGAATCCGAATTCGGAAGAGCGAACCTTATTACAGGTATATCTACAAATAGTCTGAGGCATGCATCTCGAGATAATGTATGTATCCAAACCTGTTAGCTACCTAGACGATACAATTACCTACATCAGATCAACTCTAGATTTATATATAAAAAGAGTACATTCCCAACGTTTGCCGTTTGAACCTGATGTCCACATGAAATGTGAGATTATAGGTATCGAATAACTGTTCAAAACAAACCTTTTCTCAGTCTCCATTCCAATGCGTGAGATTCTTTCAAGCCAGTAATTCTAAGTGATTGATTTTATCATATTCTTACCTACGGCTTCAACATCAATGGTCGTTTGCTTCATGAATTCCATCATCATAACAGACATGTCTGTTTTGTTACTTGAATTACCTGTAAAAGCTTCATTTACATTTATCATGGAACGAACTATTATCGTTGGCAACTGTTTGTTCTTCAACGTGAGTATTGTTCGTTATGATGATGTTGTTCTTGTTAAAAGAGATCAATTCAATAATATCTTATTGTTATTACTTAACTTTACTGTAGAACTGACCTGCCTAAAAAGGATTGTAAAAATGTGTTGATGTATGTTGTTTCACCGTGTAATATTACGTAGCACCACTCTGTCCATAGACACTTTATTCTCCTACAATTCAAATATTTATGATGTCAACTTCCAATTCAGATGATGTCGCTAAGAAATCCAATAGTAGGAACGAACTAAACTTTTAAAATGCAAATTTCAAATTTGAATCTGTTAAATTCAAATCATGAGACACCTTCAGCCCTCAAATTCTTGTATTTATACGGTGATCTCTTGAGTCTTTAAAATAACAAAGATTCAACAATGGACGCAGACGATGACGATGACGAAGTCATAGTTTTTTCTAGCAAAAGAAGAAAGCAAAATAACGATAATAACAATCGAATATCGAACAGGCATAATATTGACACGAATGATGATGACATTCATGATGATGAAAAAGGTACAGGCAAAAATAGTAAACATAGAAAAGATTCATCAGCAAATACAAAGAAAAAGGCCCCTGAGTCGCTGAAAGGTGCTAATGGTGGTTATGCGTGGGAAGATGAATACCGTCGATCGTGGGACATTGTTCAAGAAGATGAGAGTGGATCTATTGAAAGTATTGTTTCAGGATTAGTTGATTCACAGAAAAAGAGATTTTTGAAAAATGTTACGCCTTTTCAAAGAGGTATTATTCGTACAATGGTTTTAGTATTAGACTATTCTCAAGTTATGAGAGAAAAAGATTTCAGACCTAATCGTTCCTCAATGATGATCAGTTATGCAATTGAATTTGTCAGTGATTTCTTTGATCAAAATCCAATATCTCAGCTAAGTATTGTTATTATGAGAAATGGTTTAGCTCAAGCAGTTAGTGAAGTTAGTGGCAATCCAAATGACCATATTGATGCATTAAAGAAATTGAAAAAAGTTGATCCAGAAGGTGATCCAAGTTTACAAAATGCATTGGAAATGTCAAGAGGTTTATTGTTACATGTTGCAAGTCATTGCACAAGAGAGATTTTAGTTATTTTTGGCGCATTATTTACGTCGGATCCAGGTAATATTCATCATACAATCAAATCGTTGGTTAAAGAAAAAATTAATATTAGAGTAATAGGATTAACAGCAAGGGTTGCAATTTGTGAAGAATTGTGTAAGTTGACTAATTTCGGAGATTTGAAAAATTCATATAATGTTGTTCTTAATGAAACTCATTTTAAAGATTTAATATTAGATTGTGTCACACCATTAGCTGTTACAAAAGCAGAATCCAAAAATACAGATGGTTTTACTTTAGTAAAAATGGGATTTCCATCAAGAGTAAGTGACACAGAGCCTACATTATGCTCATGCCATTCAAAACTTGTTTATGGGGGTTATATTTGTCCAAATTGTAAAAGTAGAGTTTGTACGCTACCGACGATTTGTCCATGTTGTGATTTAATGTTAATTTTATCAACACATTTAGCAAGGTCATACCATCATTTATTCCCAATGAAGATGTTTGAAAACGTTCCAATTGCAGATACATACCCATTTGAAAAATGTTATTCATGTCAGATAGACTTTCCAAAGAGGACAACTTTAGAATCTAATAACGAACGTGGTGCCATTATCTCACACAGATATCGCTGCATAGACTGTCGTCGCCATTTCTGCATTGATTGTGATGTTTTTATCCACGATATGCTTCACACCTGTCCCGGTTGTGAGAGTTCTTGTCACAAGATTGTGTAGAAACCATTTAGCTAGCCAGTGCAAAACATGAATAATGGCTCACTTTGGCCTTCATATTGTATACTCGATAAGGCTGAATAGGTCAGTTTTGAAAGTGAACCTTTTTTTTACGAAATAAATTAATTCCTATAAAATGCTGCTGTACAAAATTTGAGTTATCACACAGCTACTCAATGCATCTCAAATCAGCACAACTTCATTTATAGATAACTCGTTATTTTTTTATGTTTGTATACTGACTATAAACGCTCACAACAAAATTGAGTTGAATTTGGAATAAAAAGACGTAAGATTCATGCAACAGTCGATCGTCGTGAGATAAAAGCCAAGAAGGCTGATTTTCGATTTTCGATTTTCAATTTTCTATTTTGTTTCTAATTTCCCATTCTAGTTTCTAATCTTCTCATTCCAAGTTTATTTCGAGCAGTTGCTACTTTATATTTAGTTTAAAACCATTCACTATTAGTGTTTACAAGAAACGCAGTTTCACAAAGTCAATTGCATTTTTTTTTTTTAAATTTCACATTCATAGAAATCGTATACTGTGTTAATTGTGTCCTGAAGCAAGTATAATATTGTCCTCGAATAAAAAATGACTACAAAGGCTGTTTTAAGATCTATTAAAAATGTTACTAATGGCTATTCATCTGCTCAAGTTTTAGTTCGTGAATGTACTTCAAATGATCCTTCAAGTCCAACCATTTCGAAAATGGCTGATATTGCTGATTTGACTTATAAAAATGGTAGTTTTCAAGATGTTATGGATATTATTGACAGAAGATTAAACGATAAAGGTAGAAATTGGAGACATGTTGCCAAGGCTCTAACTTTATTAGACTATTTGGTTAGATATGGTTCTGATGATGTTGTGATTTGGACGAAGGATAATTTATATATTATCAAAACTTTAAGAGAGTTCATCACTACCGATTCCACTGGGAATGAACAAGGTTCTATTATTAGAGTAAAAGCAAAAGAATTAACAAGTCTTATTCAGGATGATGAAAGACTAAAACAAGAAAGAATTGCTGCCCAATCTTCAAATTCAAGAGGTAGAAGAAGAAATGGTAATAAAAATTCACGTTCAAGATATAGTCCAGATGACGATATTTACGATGAAGATTTGCAAAAGGCCTTAGAAGAATCCAAGTTAACGGCCGAAGAAGAAGTAAATAGAAGAAAGAATGAAACTGACGAGAGTCTTGAGAGAGCAATCCAGTTGTCATTAGAAGAGGAAGAAATGAGAAAGAAAAATCAGAACTTATTAGATTTAAATGATGACTCAAATCCACCTGACATTTATGGATTTTATGGACAACAACAACAACAACAACAGCAACAAAACCAACAAGTTATTGGTTATGATATGTTTGGTAATCCAGTTTATGGAATTCAGCCAATGGCAACTGGATACTTGCAAAATGCGTATCAAGATTTAGCTGCTCAACAGCAAGCCTTATATTTACAACAGCAACAAGAACAGCAACAGCTTTATCAGCAACAATTAGCAGCCGCTGCTAATCAACAAATTCCATTACAAACTGGTTCGAATAACCCGTTTGGCCAGCAACAACAACAACAATATCTATTACAACAACAACAACAACAAGAACAACAAGAACAACAACAGCAATTATTATTACAACAACAACAGCAGCAGCAGGAACTATTATTGCAGCAACAAAGACAGGCAGAAGAAGACGCAAGAAGAAGAGAAGAAGAACTGAAAAAACAACAAGAATTATTAGAGGAACAACAAAGACTTTTATTAGAACAACAACAGAGAGTTCAGCTTCTGCAACAACAACAATCCCCAGCTAAAGCTACTCTAACTGATGATCAAAGAATGAATCAACAGTACTCCGAGCTTAATGATTTACTTGCACAGGGTACAGGTCTTGATACATTTGGTAATACTGGTGATGCTAGGATTCCAGCGCAGTTCACAAAGACTGGTACTTTTATAAACTCACAAGGTACTGGTTTTAAACAAGTCAGTAACAGTAACAATCCGTTCCTTGATACACAATTCAAAGGAATGGGTGCTAACAGTGCTTCCCGTATTGTTCCTGCTGAAACGGGTTATGGTTTTGGTAACCAACAACAACAACAACAAAGAAATCAAAACAGTTTGATTGACTTATAAGTGGGTTATTTATTCATTTCATACTTCATTTATTTTTCCTTTTATTTATCATCGTCTCTTTATTTTTCAAAATATTTCTATTACTTATCATTTTATCATTTTATCTTTTATCTTTTATCTTTTATCTTTTATATTTTACCATTTATCTCTCTGTTTTCTTTGTGTAGTAACAAGTCGCTTTACATCTCCTAACAGTTTCCATTTTGCATTTTCTATTTTCTAAAAGATCGCCCGCCAATTGCCAAATTCTTTCCCTCCCCCAGGACCTTCGCCCACCCAATTGCTGATCAGTGGGAGCGATGCGCCGCAAATTTCTATGGACTATGTAGCCTTTTTTAAAGGCTCAGCTTATTTCTGGTGGGCGGTAGGCGGGCGGTAGGCGGGCGCCGATCCCACCATTTTGGCAATCTAATCGCCGGCCCGCTCCCAATTTCACTACAAGAAAAAAATATAGCCCTACTGTTTTCTATTTGCCTAGCGAATTTATAGATTTCTAGTTATGGTTTCGGATTCAAGAGACAATTTCTGACAGGTACGTAGCTGAGCTTTTTACCTTCTAAACTTGATCAGGCAGCTTTGTAGGTATTTTTACATTTCAGGGAAATATCAAAGACTAGCTAACTACAATTGAATATTATGTCCGGAAATTAGTAGGTATTTTGAATTGATTTTTGCTCCATTTAGCAACAATACTAACGTTCTCTTTTTGTTTTGTTGTGTGTTATAGTACAGGACGTGGTGGAGCAAGAGGTGGAAGAGGTGATTCCAGAGGTGGAAGGGGTGGTTCAAGGGGTGGCCGTGGTGATTCAAGAGGTGGCCGTGGTGATTCAAGAGGTGGCCGTGGTGGTAGAGGCGGTCGAGGTGGTTTTGGAGGCGGAGGTTTTAGTAGTGATGCACAAGTTATTAAACCCGATTATAAATTTAAACCGGAGTATGAAACACAACTTACTGGACCAAATCCATTACCGAAGATTCAGGAATTATTAGCTGAAGAAGCAAAAAATAGAAAACCTGGAGATCCTTATCAATTGGTGAGAAGACCAGGCTATGGTACTGTTGGTATTAAAACTAAAGTTGGAACTAATTATTTAAAATTTGAAGTTTCAAACATGTCATTTTGGTATTACAATGTTACTTTCCAGGAGGAAATTGCAGTCAAGAGAAAGGTCAAGCAAGATTTGTTAGAAATTTTACTTACTAAGAAACCATTTGATGGTCTTAAAAAAAAAATTTCTCATGATGGTTCTGCTTCTTTATATTCAACTGCTCCACTACCTATCAGTAAAGAAGATGAAAAGGTTCGGTTTGATTTCGAACCTGAAGATTATAAAGGTGTTATTCCATCCTCTGTGATGACTGCACTGAAAGGTACAGGAAAGAAGAAGGGTGAATCTGATGAAGATCCAAAAATTTTCTGTACTGTTGAATTTATTCATAAATTAAACATGGATGATTTAAACAATTGGGTTAAAATCAACGATAAGAAGAATATTGAACCAAATGCATATATTAATGCTTTAAATGTTGTATTAGGTTACCAAATTGCAAAATGTTCGAATGTTTTCATGGCTGGTAAAAGTAAATTTTTCTTTATTGATCATCCAGAAAAGTGTCAATCGTTTCAAAAGGGTTTATATATTGCAAACGGTTATTTTGCATCTGTTTTACCAACTTTTGATAATGTTATGATTAATGTTAGACCAGTTGCGGGTGCGTTTATTAAATCACACAATAAAAATGGTTCTCCAATGTCTGTTGCAGATTTAATTGGTGATTATTTTGATGAACCTGATATCTCAAAAATTCCAACAAATGAAATCATGTTTAACAGAGGTTTCTTCAAGGGCATTAGGATTCAAAGAACTTATTTGGGTCATAAATCAAAACCTAAAGGAATTTTTGATATTAGTAGAGAAGACACTGCTAACAACTATAAATTTGATTGTGATGGTAAACAAACTTCTGTTGCTAAATATTTTGATACTAAATATAAGATGAAACTTAAATTTCCGGATGCACCATTAATTCATTTAGGTGGATCCAATTTTATTCCAATGGAAGCATGTATGGTTGTTCCAGGTCAAGAGTTCAAGGGTGAAGTTTCTGACGTTCGAGGCGTTTTGAGTTTTAGTACTCACAGACCTCATGTTATTGCTGGTTTAGTCCAACAAGATGGTATAAAGAAGTTAACTACTTCGATTGATCCAGAAGAAGCTAAACGAATTGGTAAAAAATTGGTTGTGGTCCCATCCAGAGTTTTAACTGCTCCAGTTTTAGAGTATAAGAATACTAAGATTACATACGTTGCAAAACCTGCTGATGGTAAGTCTGAAAAGGCGAAGGGTTCATGGGATTTAATTAACAAGCAATTCTATGATCCTGTTAAAGGTGTTAAGAAATTGACTGTTTTAGTTCTTGAAAATTCAAGAAGGCCATTACGTGGTAATGATAAAGAAGATATTACTGACGCGTGTAATGAATTTATTAATGAAGTAGCTAAACATGGTGTTAAGTTTGACAAAAAATATTTGATTAAACCAGTTACTTATGATAGAGTTGAAAACTTAACCAAAGAAATTGTTCATATCATGAAGCCATTACAACCAAAAACTGATTATGTTTTAACAATTTTAAATCAAAAAGAAAAAGCAATTTATGCATCAGTTAAAACTGCACTTGATAGAGACTTAGGTATATTGAATCAATGTACCCTTGCGAATAAGTTTGCAAAAAGAAAATTTGGTAAGTTTGATATTCAAATGTATGCATTGATGTCAATGAAGACTTGTATCAAACTTGGTGGTACAAACCATGTCTTATCAAAAACTGATCTTGGTAAATTAGTTATCGATGGTTTGCCAACATTACTTCTTGGTGCTGATGTTACCCATCCAACAAACAACTCTAATGGTACTTCAATTGCTGCAGTTGTTGGTTCAGTTGATGATAAATTCAATTCGTTTCCAGGTTCAATTTCTCTCCAAGAACAAAGACAAGAAACTATTTCTGAAATGTCTAAAATGTGTGTTGAAAGAATTATGGCATATCATAAAAGTGTTGGAAAGCTTCCACGAGCTGTTTTATTCTACAGAGATGGTGTCTCTACAGGTCAATTTAATATTATTTTAGATGAGGAAGTCACTGCTGTTAAAAATTCATTCAAAAAAGTTGCTAATAATTTAGGTGTTGCATTTGATCCAAAATTAACATTTGTAACCATCTTAAAGAGACACAACACGAGATTCTTTCCTTTGGAAAATAATGCAAAAAATATGCAAGGTAAAGACGTGGCTGTTGCAGCACAAGAGAATATTTTACCAGGTTCTGTTGTTGAAAAGGGTGTTACCTCTAGAAGTTTATATGATTTCTTCTTACAATCACAACAAGCTTTACAGGGTACTGCCATTCCTGGACATTACTATGTTTTATATGATGAAAATCATTGGACACCAGATGAGTTACAAAAAATCACATATAATTTATGTAGTGTTTTCGGTAGAGCAACTAAATCAGTTAGAGTTGTTCCACCTGCCTACTATGCAGATTTATTATGTGAAAGAGCAACTTGTTTTGTTAATAATGTTGTTGTTTCAAGAGGTCAAAGCCCAGTTGATGCTGCCAAGAAAGCCTTTGGCGCTGGTATTCACAAGAATGTTACTAATAGAATGATCTATATTTGATTTTTTTATTGTTTCTTGGTTTTCAATCTCCTTTTCTTTTGCTTTTCCATATCTTCTCCTTTTAGTTCCCTTTCCTTTTATTTTTATTCCTTTTCCTTTATTTTTTACTTTAACTTCAAATTCTGGTTTTCCTTTGCACACTGTGCAATTATTTTTTATTTAGTTATGAATATATTTTAATTATTAAAATCGTAAGATTATTGATTACAACCTGACATATAATATTCAATATCATGTATTATATAAAAAATAGCATCTTAAATATTGCTCAAGTTAAAAGAGTGGCTACTTATAGATAAAAATAAAACTGGAATTAAAATCTTTTCTGTATTGCCATAACATCTTCAATTTTAGTTAATGCTAACTCTAACAATTCTTTACGTTCTTGTAACTCAATATGGCGTTTCACTTTCGGATCTTGTTTCGCAAAATTTTCTAATTCATCAGACGTCAAATTGGTACTTAATCTTTTCTCTAATTCCCTTGGGAAGCTATAATAAAAGTCACTTAATAGTTCAACATTCAAAAACAAAATTGCAGTTTGTGTCAACTTTTCAGCCACCACATCGAGAAAAATTTCTGGACATTTAAATTTATTGTCTTTATATTTACAGCTTGAAAATTGTAAACCTTTTAATCTCATATTAAGGATAGCAACTCTATCTTTCAGAAATAATGCCTCACGACCTCTAAGTAATAGACCTGGACTGAATCCTAAGTTTTCACGTTCAATATTCTGGCCAACGGGATTGTTCTCATTTTCAATATATTTCATGATTTGCTTAAGCTTATTACCACCTACCGTTCGCTTTATAACATCATATGCCTCTTGGGCTTCTTTAGCTTCTTCGTGTAATAATAAACTTGCATGTTTCCTACTTATATTCCACTCTCTATCTTCAACTTCAATTTCATACTTAAAAGGCTTAATACAGTTTTCAACTTGATCAGCAGTTGAACTATACCTTTGACTTAACACTGTAGAGGCTGCATCTTTAATTGCCATCTTAATCATTGCATTATTACGTAAATTTGTACTGTTAATCAGTACATCAATTTCAGTTAAAATCGCTTCAGTAATCAAAGTAGTTGATAATCTACCGACACCAATCTTGGTTAAGTTTGCAGTTGAAAGATCTAATTTTCTATGCCAAAATGTTTCATCACTTTTTGCATTACCTAGTTCACTAATTGGTGGTTCTTCAAAGTCATAATCTGATACAGCTGAACTTTTCTTTGTATAAGGTTCTGATTTATTCCAATACCTTAAAGCTAATAAATCTAAAACCTTTTGATCTAATTCACTTCTCAATAATGATCTTAACTCAGGTTTACCAAATTTTTCACTAAATTCTTTGATTTCCATTTTCAAGGTATCAATCGTTTGTGCCATATATTTTTCGGATGTTAAATCTCTATCATTAAATTCAACTTTAAATTTATAACTCGTTTCTTCTAATTCATTATTTACTAACTGTTGCATTGGTTTTAAAGCACTCGACATTGATCTTTCTAAAACTCTAATAAGTTTTCTTTTTAACAACTTAGTACCAACATTTGTACCCAAAAATGCTTCTTTGTTTTCTTTCAAATAACTTTTTTCTGCATTTTGCTGAGCAATGAAAGCTTGTAAACCAGTTTTCTTTTGAAATAAAGATGTTGATTTTGGAATTTTTGTAATAACCCCCACATAGCCCATCTTTAAAGGATATTTTTTATTTATCAGCATATTTCTTGCAGTTTCTGGATCAACTAAATCTAGTTTGGTTATGATACCGATTGTTCGCTCTCCTCTTGGGTCGGCTTTCCTTGCAGATCTTAAAGCTGAAGAGTTGGCTAAATCCACATCTGCTGCACTAATTGCTAAAATGATATTTGGCTCTTCTAAATACTTATCACAGACTTCTCTAATTTTATTTTTTAAGGTAAGTGGTTGATCTGCGGCTTCGACTTGAATATACCCGGGTAAATCAACTAGTGAGAGATCAGGAATTCTCGGTGATTTAATTGTTAATTGAATTGGATCTGATGATACCGCTTCATCGTGTGGAACAGCTAAATTTAAATCAACAAGAACCTTTTGAACTTGCTGAAAATCAGTCATATTGTACATTTTCAAAGCAGGAAAATCAGCAATTTCAGATGCACTGGATGGATCGTTAACTAAAGTTAACTCAATTGGCCTTCTCGTAACCATATTTGAGCCCTTTGGTAAAAATTCTTGACCTACAATACTTTCCAAAACTGAGGACTTCCCGGAACTTTGAGAACCAATGACAACAATTGAAGGCAATCTTAAATCAGCTGCACCATTAACATTCAAAAGAATATTTCTAATCTCGATCATTTGTCTTGTCAAGTTCAACATTTGATCTTCCAATTGTTCACGTTGTTTATTTTCTTCGTCTTCATTAATTTCATCTTCTTCTTCTTCCTCTTCATCTAAAGTTTCTTCTTCGTTAGATAAGCTTAAGCTTATAGCGGAAGCTGCACCAGAACCGACTAATGTTGTATCATCTCCTCCTTCATTATTACCATTATTATTACCATTTCCCGATTGATCCGAGTCATCTCCACTGAAGGGAGAAAAAACAGAATCTAAAAATCCACTAACACCATCTTTAACATTAGATGCAATATCTTTAGCTTTGTCTAATTGATCCTTCGAATAACTTGAAGCTTCCTCAACTTTATACAAAATGTAACTGCCAGCAGCAACAACACTACCGCCTAAGTAAATAGGAATTTTAGCAACGTTAGCAGCAGCTTTACCTATACCAAAAATTGAAAATGGCCGTACATGGTTGTAGTGTTTAATAGCTGCATGGTTGGTTATTGTTCTTCTATAGTTTCCGAAAAACAAGTGATTCATCCGAAAAATCGAACTCCTTGGCCCGTTGGTGCCAATACGTCTGACCTGAATATTTGGCCATTTGGAAACCGTGCCCACTAACAGTTGATACCGTGTTCCCGACATGTGCCTGAGCATTATCCCTTTGGATAAAAGTGCAAAATGGTTAAATTCAATTTCAATTATTACCCTAAAAAAAACAAAGAAACATGTTACGGTTCACGACGCCACCGGGTCTGCACCGCCACAGCAACGACGTGCACCGCCACCTTGACCTTTCCCTATTTTGTGTCTATCCCAAATATTACAAATTTCATCAGCATTATTTCATCATACGTCAGACTTTTGTTGTACAGCTGCTATAAATATGACCTTATTTATTGTTTTGGTTTTCTATATAAACCTGGATAATTCCCCTTTTCTCAGTTCCTTTTCTTTTCTTTCTCTCTTCATTTTCTTTCTGTTAATAACTAACAAACCCCTCGGACTACTGTACACAGCAACTCCGAAATTTAACTACACAGCAGCATATCAACAAATCAATTAAACATACATTTAAATTCAATCAATCATGTCAACCCAACAAAGAGTTTTTTATAAAGGTAACAAGGAAGATTTCCTAGTTTTCCTTGATGACCTGGAAGCATATGAAAAATATAAGCATGGTGAAACCTCAGTTCCTCTGTCTGAAGTTTTAGGTAACTTTGATGTTTATAGAACCATTACAGGTAATGGATCAACTGGTTTACTTGAAGTTGCTTCAGACTTATGTCTTAATGAAGAATTCGGCGATTTTAATAGTGTTGAAGAAGATATCATTCCTAAAATTTTGAAAAATGGACAAGTTCAAAATATGAGAAAGAATTCAATCTAGAGGACATCCCTGTATAATTTTATCAAATTTATGACAAGCCAATTTAATTTTTAAAACTTTACCATTAATGATTATGTTTATGTGAGTTGTATAACTATTTCTATTATTTATTTATAATAACCATTTATAGTGATTAATTAACTTATAAAACATACACGCTTAATTATTCTTACTTCTGTTATGTCTAAGATTTTTCCAAAATCTACTGACACCTGTATTTTTCTTAGTGGTAGACGTACTATTGCTACTTTTAACACTCTCTACTCTATCAATTTCTACTGTTGCTGCAGAAGTGTTTGACTTTGGACTTGAATTAACTTTGTTACTTACTAAATTGCTTAAAACCATCAAACTAGTGGTGTGCTTAATAATTCTAGATTGTAATATTGTGCTTTTACCTGAACTGTTGGTATCATAAACTGATTTTTGATCTCTTTGGTCTCTTATATCACCCAAATCTCTAAGGTCTCTATGTTTCGGTGTTGAGCCCAAGTTTAGTAGTGATGATGAGGGCGTTCTTGGTGATTTAATAGTGAAATCTTTGAAACTTCTAAGTGACCTTGAATTTCTTAATTTAATCGGTGATCCTAATGACATATTACTATTAGCAAATGATGGTGATGGCGGTATAAATGAATTGGTATTAGCGGGATCATTAAAACTGCTATTGGTATTATCAGTAGCAGAATATGATAGTGGTCCTGGAGTAATTGGCGAAGTGGGTGTATTATTTAATGATAACAATGATAAGCTCATTTTTGAATGAAACAGATTGGATAAAGATCTACTAATTGATATGTTTAATGTGTAAATTTCAAACTGTTTAGACCAAACCGATTTTATACATGTTTGCGCAAAAACTCTATCTTGCAAAGTAAATTTAACTAATTGTGGTTTATTTGTTAAATTTATTGAAGATTTAGTTCTGATACTATTCATATCTGTATTATCAATATTACAAACACTGTCATTTGAAATTATTGAATTATTTCGTCTAACACTTCTTGGAGAATTGTTATTAGTAATGTTACCACTACTAGTAAACTCGGATACAAAATGATCAACTTCAAAATATGATATATCACTGATATTAGATGTATATTCTGTTGTAAATTTTCTAATTGGATTAATATTATTCGGTATAAAGGACGTTATACTAAATTTTTCTAAATCATCACCCAAATCAATTGATAAAACTCTACTTTGGATATCAGAGTAAAGAAATTCATGACCGTAAAAACTGTTATGACTATTATTATTATTCTCAAATTTTGTCCTTATTGACATAGATGGACTGTTTAGAATATTGTTCTTATCATCAAAATTGGAGTTTAACTTATCTAAATTCATTTTCAAATGACCTTTCCATAATAATTTTTCTTTCTCATTTGGGAAGATTAAGCAAATTTCGTAAACATTAAATTTATCTTCAAACATCAAATTCGCTGAATGGCAATAATTGGTTGAAAGAGTTAAACATGAATTTTCTAAACAAAACATTGACATTAACGGAATTATAAATCTTACCTCTAAAGAATTTGAACTAATATTTGAACATTTTGCTAAAATTAAATGACTTTTAAACAGAAATCCACATAAATATTCATGACAAATTGGAGTTTTAAAACCTTGACTATAAACAACACCAAATGAGCTAGAAAGTTGCAAATCTTCCAAGTTCTCTAGAAATAAATCTTTCAATACAATTTTATTATTATTGTTATACGTTGTGAAAAGCAGTTTGAAGTTTGATAATTTTTCTAGTTTCATTTCTTCGTTGCCAACAAAGCTATTTATGCTATCGATTTTTGACTTAATTTTAACTAAAGCTCTATCATAATATTCTAACTTTGATTTGCTCTCTTCATCTAATTCAATATGTTTTAATAAAGACTGTAAAATCAATCTATATCTGACCATTCTGTTGGTAGGCATTTGAACGACGGAAATAAACCGCGTATCTAAACGCTTGTCAATTAAGTAATCAGATTTTAAATCTTTTTGTTCAACCAAATAATCATTCAAAATGATTAACGAATTGCGTTTATATTTTTCGATTTCATATAAGTTTGTAAAACTTAGAATTCTTTGATATAATGAACAATAATTGGAATAGGCTTCAACATCAATTGAGTCATTCGACATTAATTCTATAATTGTATCTAAATATTCTTTTTCATTTGAAACATAATTAAATTTTTCAAAATTCGGAGAAATTGAATTTGTATTTATATTGCTTCCAGATTCAAGTAAATCAACGGAATCATTATACCATTTATCATAAACTTTCATCAAATTATCATATAGATCTTCATGATTTTTCAATAGTTTTAGAACGCATTTTCTAAATTCATTGAAATATATTGGGGTTGAGTTATCAGACATAAAATTATTGAGATAGACACTCTCTAAAAATTTTAAAGCATAAATGAACACCTTTTCAGTATTAATCAATTCGCTTGTTTGTTTCAATCTTGTGAACGATCGTTTCAAGCTATCAATTGAAATATCATTTTGATGTAACATTTTTGAGTTAGGGGTATTTAAATTTGAATTCGGAATTGGACTTGATGACAATGTTATAGAAACAGGTTGGTCATTGTTTGATCTCAAAGCTTTAGAAGCTTTGGGATCTAGAGTTAGCTGATAATCCATTTCAAGATTCAAAGCAAAAAACTTTTTACTATACTCATCATTTGTAATATTGCGGTTGGGAATATTTATGGTAGTTAAAAGGTCATGAACATTATTACCACTCGTAATATGTGTATCATCTAACAAATTTATAGAATCTGGGGAATTGGTTGGGATGCTGGGATGAATTTCAAAATTTTGTATTGTTAAAAAATTTGGGTTTGGATTTTCATCGAAACTTACAGGTTCCAACAATAAATCATTCTCTAAACTATTTATAGTTGAATCATTTAATGTGAACTGGGACATATCAGATAGTTGCACGGAAATACGCTTATTTTTTGCGAGATTTGAAAAAGCTGATGGTATTGTATGAGAAGTATTATTTGACTTATTTGATATATTATTAATTGCGGTTTGAATATTACCATGAATCTGATCATGATCGTGAAGATCTGCCAAAAATGTGGGAAGTTGAATATCCGTCTCTTTTGTGTTTTCATTAATATCCATAAAAATAATACTGTCTGTATCGTATGTCTCAGTCATAGTTGATAATTTGAATTTCCGTGGTGAATAAAAGGATAAATTCGGAAGATACAGTAAAAAATGCTCAGCTCTTTTGGAAAAAAAAGATTGTCTAATTTGATTCTAGACGATGCAAAATACCCAACTTATATAGAAACAAAAGAAAGATCCAGCTTCCTTTTGATTTTTTGATGTAATAAGAAACTTTGTGGAATACTCTCCTTTTTATGAAAAGATACAGACACAAAATATGAAGATTACTGACAAAAGAGATCCGTCGCAAACGCAACAATGTCTGCATTCAATAGAAAAACAAAAAAGAAGGTGTGAAATTCATCTAGTAATCAATTTTTCTTTTTCTTTTTTTTTTGTTCTTTTGTTTCTTTAAATTTAAAATCTATCTTAATATTTGGCCACGATTTCATTCCGGATTTCATCAGATTTCCAATTTTATTTTTGACTTTGATAAAACGAAACCCGTGAAGTATGACCTTTTTAAACCTCACAAGATTGCCTTTGTTTTCTGTCACACCATTGACCTATATCTCCAGATCCTTTTCAATCTCTGCTGCTGTATATGCCAAAAAAGGCAAGAAAGACCTTAAAAAAGAGACTAAGAAAGACAATAAAAAAAATAGTGCTGTTCAAGATGATACCGAAGAAATCGTTTTAGATCCAAAAGCGATTCTAAAGGATTTAAATGATAAATATGATGCATCCTTCACACAATATTCCAAAAAATTAACTGAGTTAAAAATGGGTAAAGCAAATCCTTCAATCTTCAATAATTTAAAGGTTAAAATTGATGATTCATATACTGCAAGCTTTCCTGAAGTTGCAATGACTGCCATGAAGGGTACTAATTTTCTTAATGTTACTGTTTTTGATCCAAGCCATACGAAGAGAATTGTCTCATCAATTTTAGAAGCTAATATGAATTTAAATCCTGAAGTTGATCCAAAAAATGAACAATTATTAAAGATTAAACTACCAAATTCAACAAAGGAGTTAAAAGAAAAGCAAATAAAGCAAATGAAAGAACTTTTAGATCAATACAAATCGAATGTTAGTTTCAAAACCAGTTTGACCGCTATTAGATCTAGTTGTATGAAAGACTTGAAGAATGTTGATGGTTCAAAAGATATTATCAAGAAGCTTACAAACGATATTGATTCCATTTACAAAACTTATGTTGAGAAATTTACAACTTCTTTCAAAAGCACTGAAAAATCATTAAATTAATGTAACTTTTTTATGTTTTTAATATACATTTTCTTATTTATATAATTGTTTTATACAACTTTAATTAGCATTTTTTGCCAGCTTATAAATACCCTTAATTCTTTCGAATAAGCTATAGTCATAAGCTGCTTGATTCATTGAAGAGACAAATGTCCATGCCCTTTTGCCATTTTTAATTGGATAATCTATAACGCTTGGAATTGATGTACTAATGAATTTGGTTTTATCATAACAAACACTCTTTTCATTACATAAACCACGCAATCCTTCTTCACCTCCAAACTTACCATATCCTGAACCTTTAATACCGCCAAATGGTAACTGACAAACATAAAATGTTGCAAAATCATTAATTGCAACATTACCAGTTTTAAATTTCTTACATAATTCAAAACCCTTATCCCTATTACTTGTGAAAATTGAGCCACCAAGTGCAAATTCAGAACTATTTGCAAGTGATATTCCTTCTTCATCGTCTGAAGCATAAATCAAACATAAAAGTGGCCCAAAAACTTCATTTTGTGCAATCTTACTATTTGGGTCTAAATCACTTATTAATGTTGGTTGAAAATAATGACCTTGTGGATAATTTGGATGAACAAATCTTTTTCCACCACATAAAACACTACCATTTCCTGATTCTTTAACTTCTTTAATCCAGGCCTCTAATTCATCAAATTTGGGTCCACCCATAATCATTGCACCCATATCAATTTCTTCACCTTGGTCAATATCACTACCAATGTGAAATAAGTCAATCTTCTCTTTTAATTTTTCAACTAACTTATCATAATTTTTGCGGTCTCCACAAACAATTACTCTTTCAATTCCAATACAATTCTGACCAGCACTTTGAAAGGTACCACGTAATAAAACGCTTGCAATTCCATCAACACCCTTTTGTTTCATATAATCATCACAAATCACAATGGCATCCTTACCACCTAATTCAACAACGACCGGAATTAATATTTCACTTGCCTTTTTAACAACTTTTTTTGCAACTGGTCTTGAGCCAATAAAGGTTAAATGATTCAATCTTGGGTTACCACTAACAGCATCTGCATCTTTACCCCAGCAACAAACCAATTGAACAAGATCTTCATCAATATCACAAATCTTCAAAGCTCCCTTAACAACACTCATAAAAAATTCACTACTCCATCTAACCCTCTCACTACATTTTATAACAACACCGTTACCACTGAAAACACCAGCAATAATTGGTCCCATTAAATTGTGAAACGGATAATTCCATGAAACAACAGCACCTACAACACCTAAAGGTTCGTACCAAACTTCGGCATTTTTATATTTCATCAACATATTTGATGGACCTGGTCTTTTACTTGGTTCTAAAATTGAATCACCATGTTTTAAAATCCAATTGATCTTTTCTAACGTAACCATGATTTCACCCATTGATGCATCAACCATTGTTTTACCCGAATCTCTGCATGCAACCCTTGCTAGTTCTTTTTGATTCTTAATTATGAATTCACTTAATGTACGTAAAAATTTTCTACGTTTATACTTAAATCTTGTATCATTATAAAACTTTGGTTGTGAAAGTTGAGATTTTTCTATGATGGAATCAATTTCTTCAGGAGAATGAGACTTAAATTTGCCTAACAATTGCGACGTTGCAGGGCAATAGCAATAGACATAATCAGAGTCATCGGGTTGATAAATATCAGGTACGGTTAATCTTTTACCTTTCCAATTTGGTTGTGACGCTTCAGGAAATTCAATTTCAAACTTAAAAGGTTTTTCAACCCTTTTATGGGTTTTTCTAAAAACATACAACAAAAATGTGATCGCAATTATTAACAAAGAGATTGATATTTGAATAGGTGTCGATTTTGTTTCAATAAATTGTAATTGTTGAGGCGTCGGATATAAAGGGAAACTAAAATTCATTGAATTTATAGTTTCATTCAATTGAATCAAAATATCTGTTAAATTAAGTCCTATTAATTCAGTCATCCTTGTTGATGGGATGCTGTCTGTATGCCGCAAAGAAGTATGTTGGAAACGTCAAAACCAGAGCTAAAGAAATTAGACACTGAAATATCATACTTCGCGGTACGAGACTCGTTTGTAACTAACTATTCACTTACATGTGATAATATGGTTTACTGTTTATAATGTATAGTTTATAGTTTATAATTTATAGTTTATGGTACTGTTATAAAGCTACGCAAGCCATTACTCTTCTTCTGATATATCTTCTTCCTCAGAAAAACCATTGAACGCCTCATCAAATGCTTCATCAAATGCTTTGTCTTGTTCTGTTTCAGCTGCAACATCATTACCTTGTCTAAGGCTTTTAGTTTTATGACTAGATGTTTTAGAAGCAGCTTCTGCAGCCGTTTTGGGTGCTTTTATTTGCTTTGGTTGCTTTGTTTGCTTTGTTTGTTTGATTTTCTTTTTAACCGAATTTTGTTTTTTCTCTTGTTGTACCTTCAATTCCCTTTCTTTGCTTGCTAATTCTTGCTTAAACTGTAGTGTATCCTCTTTTTCTTGTTGACGACGTCTATCGAGTTCCTTTTCATTCTCACGTTTAAATTTAATCGGATCATCTTCAATAATTAAGTTAAAATCACTTGCTGTTTCATTATCTTCGGAAATAATTGGGCCGCTATCTGCATCTTCCCAATCTGAAAAATCCAACTGGAAATCGTCGTATATATCATTAGTAACAATACTTGAATTTTCATTGGTTCTTGATGTCTTGTTGAAAACAGTTTTGTCCCCTTCATCTTCCGACATGATTGCGTTATCAGGAATAACTGAAATTTTGTCTGATTCATTATCACTGATTTTAGGTGATGGGGATTTTTTATCAAAGTTTGTCTTATTTTCTACGATGTCATTTGATAATTTCGATACTGGTTTTGCTTTCGGCATGATATTGGTTCTGCTAATTGGTTTGGGAACAGACTTTGAAATAACTTTGGAAACAGATGATATAGGTGGTTTCGAAACATGTGATACAATTGTTTTCGAAACAGATTCTAAGACGGGTTGTGAAACGATTGGCTTTGTAACAAGTTGGGGCACAGGTTTTGAAAAAGATGCTGAAGTTGGAGGCGGAGTCAGATTTAATTCAAATGCAGTTTGTTCGGGTCTTGCTTGTTTGATTTGGCGATCCTTTTCACGCTCAATTTGTCTGAGTCGAACTTCTTTAGATTCCTCATTCATATCTCTATTAATATTTGATACAAGGTGATCATTTTTCCTCCTTTTAATTGATAATGCAGATGATGTTGTTGATGTAGGTGATGATATTTTAGGTTTGTAACCATTACCTTTATTAATACCAACTGCACGTTCCGCCTTACGTAACAGTAAACTCTTTTGTTGCTTTCTTAAACCTGTACCCCCATTGCTTGAGCCACTTCTTGACGCTTTCATTACCGGTGGGGATTGTGATGAATGTGACAATTTTGTTGAAGCTGATGAAGTTTTAGATGTATAATGAGTTGATGATGAAACTAACGGTGATGACGGTCTTGAAAGTGATGGTGATGGGGATATACTTTTAGAACCTAGTGTTGATTTGATGCATGGGGATCCAGGTTTACGTATTGGTGACATGCTAGTTAACAGTTTACCGTATGATGTTGCAGATTTTATGTTGTCTGCGGGTATATGTAAATTATTAATTATTTTAGTTGGATCCGTTAAAGATTTTGAATTATTATTACTAGTAGTAGTATTATTATTATGAAGGAGAACAGGCTTTCCGACTTTGGCGGTAACTTTATTATTAGAGGTATTGGTAATATTCGTAGTAGTCCTGCCGCTTTTAATATTTATAGCATTATTGTTGGTAAGATGAGAAAGTAATAAGTCAATATAAGATGGTAATGGTGACGTTAAATTATCCTGTAACTTTGATTTCACTGATTTGGATATCTTAGATATTGATTTAGATATTTTTTCAGGTTCTCTTGACTTATTCATCTTAACAAAACCATTGAATGTATCAATTTTAAAAGATTTACTGACATCATCATAGCATAGAAAATATTCGGACGTCAAAGAAGACTCCTTGGCTGAAACTGCCAATGATGGATTCGATGTAACACTTGGATTTGATCGCCCTTCAAAATAAACGTGATCATCTTTGTTGTAATCTTTAGTTATTGCCTTTTCGTTAACCTTCGACTCAAAAACTAAATAACATGGAACTTCCTTCGTATCCTCGGTTGGCTGTTCAGAATCATCAACATAAAACTTAGCTGAAGACGATTGATCTATTGTGTCAGGTTTGAAACCGTATCTTATACAAAAAATGTCTGACTGGGTGTTAGAAAAAAGAGCAGAAAAGTCCAAATCGTATTCCCCATCAGGTATATGCTCTTCCATGACGATAAAGTTGGTAATTGGATGAAAACAAAGTTTGCCAAAGTGATAGATAGAAAGAAAGAAAGAAAGAAAGAAAAGAAAGATAGGAGAGAAGAATGGCAAAGGCATCTCCTGTCTGAAAAAGGCAAGAAATTTGCTAAAATTTGAAATCACAAATCTCGTTTCAAGCACATGTGTAATACAATTACAAAAAAATTCTTAAAAATAAATTCTAAATGAATGAATCAAGAAATAAAAGTTTAATAAACAATAATGGTAAAGACAGATGTTGCATTTATTTGTTAACCTACACAAGCTAGTTACGGAGGGCACGGAGCCTTTCATTGAGAGAGTCTTCTTCCACAGAAGGAACAGCGTTAGCAACAGCAGGGGTACTTAAATTATCAACCTTTGCCTCACCAATCTTGTGTTTCATTTCAATTCCTGCTTCATCTGCCATCTGTTGCATTAAAAGATCAACATCACCTTGTGGTTGTGTACTAACACTCATTTGGTTAGATACGTTTTCATAATAATTAGTGGATGATTCGAGATCTTCAAACTGTTCTTCGAATTTCTCCATAACTTTAGTAATTTGTTCTAAATTCATACTTTCCATCGCTTTATCCATACCTTTAACAACAAAGGTCATGTTTTTGGTGACACCCCTCATTGTAACCGCTGTTTGAATACGTGATGAAACTGCGTCAATTCTTGACGAAAGGCGAAGTAGGTTAAGACGTTCTTGAGACTTCCGTATTGCATTTTGTGCATAAATTTGTGCTATATCGTTATTTCCCTGCGTTAATGCCTTCTTTACCCTTTTCTTTTCTGCTTCTTCTTCCTTGCCCGCCTTGGCTGCTTGTCTGTTAAGTTGTTTGGATGTAAATTTTAGTTGGAAAAGTGAGTCTGAATGTAATGTTAGTAATTCTGATCAATTTAAGACGTGAGCTTTGTTGTTATACATACTCTCGAGTCCTGACATGCCTGATATCTTGTTTTATGCAAGAAGATAAACGCCAGTCTTTGTGTCGAAACACTTCAGTTTTTCATGATAGAAGATAAAAGATATCGCTCCTTTTGGCTAATTTTGTGAAAATGTGGACTCAACCAAAAAAAATTACGTAATAGCCCAAGTTTTGACATGAATTTCGACAAGTCGACAAGTCGTCAACAAAGATGAAGTGTTTTCCCATAGTTTTACACTCATGTGTATACTCTTGTCGCATAATTACTCACTAAATATCAAAATCTCTAAATTGGGCATAAAATCCCGCCTATCTCATGCAAATATAAAACCAGCAATCACCAACTCCATGAAAAACCGCGTTACACAACCATTATCTTCATAGGTCACCTATAATTATTGTTACTTATACCCCCTCTGTAATCAGTTTAGCAATTGAGTTATTCGTTTAACCAAAAAAAAAGCATTGACCATGCGCAATATCAAGTTAATTATTTTTGTTGTCTTTAATAACTAATACCATTAAGTGATCCGGTTTCATTATCAGAAGTTAACGGTCAATGCACCAATTTTTTATCCTTAAGGACTTTGACATCCAATCTATTTATTGGAACCACTAAAAAGTATATATGCAATTTCACATTATACTAGTTGTTAGTCCATCATAATTTTATAATTTGGAATTATTTTACTCACTTTATACAGTTACAAATTTTTGATTCTATAATATAAGTCTAAATACACTTTATTTTTTATCCTTTAGACTCTCGATTCTCTTTACTTCTTCATCAAAACTAGCCAGGTTTTTATACTTTGCTCTGCCATTAGAAATGGTAACAACCCCCAAATTATCCCCAATTTGTGGTTCGGGTTTACTCCATTCTCCTTCGTTTTTAATTATTTTTTCAAATTCTTCAATACTGTCCTTGTTTGTCATTATTTCATTTGCTCTAACAATAAAATTATCCTTGCCACTGCCAGTTTCAATCAAAACTATACGTGGGCCTTTAACAACAACATAATTTCCACTTCCTACAACATAATCTAATAATAAAGATTTACCAGAATGAAAAATTTCATTTAAATTCTTAGTGTATCTCCAAATAGTTGTTAACGCATCATCAACGATTTTATTATTAAACAATTTAATAGATTTTGTTTCTATTTTTTGTATAGTGATTGATTTGGATCCTTTTTTCTCGTGAAATAAACCATCAACTGAATTCCAAGTCTCAGACTTGATGTAATTTTCATTATTTAATTCAGTTAATTCCTTTACACTCATTGCAAAAAGTCTACTTCTTTCAACTCTTATTTCTTCACCAACACCTAAACCAACTTTAAAAACACTACCATTACCAACAACACTTGCTAAACCACGACCATTCAACCATGCATAACCCCTGCCTTTATAACCATAATGTAATTGTTTTGGTAAACTTTTAATTTTAACGTCTAGCGACGTTCCTGTATAACATTGTAATGAATTTGTTTCAAATAATATCCAATCAATGCTACCATCTAAAGATAAATTGACAAACGTTTTAGTACCAAAACTTTTCAATTTATCAAATTTGTCATATGCACTAACTAATAATTGTAATGGTACAGTACCAATAATTCTTTGATAGCTCGAAGTTTTTCCTGACAACCACAAGCGACGCAATGGTTGTATAAATTCCCATTTACTTTTAACAAAATTATTGGTATTTTTGGTAAATGAATAAATACTCATGATTGATCCCTTCTTAACATGAACTGGAATGGATGGAGGAACAGTAATAGCCAGTGATGATGCTGGTGTACCGATTGTTTTAAAAGTAGGTGATGTGATAGATTCAATTGTATTGGAATCAATTGTGGACAGTTCAATTATATCATTACTTTTCAAGTCACCTGGAGAGGCTTCTAAAGAGATAGGTTTTGTGGTGATCGCATTTGCAGGTTGGATGGTGATGTATCTTACAGAATTTGGTAAGGCACCTTTCAATGTAACCTGACTACTAAGATGTTTGAGCATTATTGGGTTATTTTTTTACAAAGAGAGCCTACATATTTGAAGAAATCAACCACTAAGAATTCATTCGCTTTCTTTATGAGTGCACCTCTCAATCAAAAATTCACCAGTTATCACCTTCACATTTAACTTCTTCTTCTCCATCTCTTTAGATATCTCGATACTGGGAACAATTATATAATCAGCACATTCAATGGCATCTACAATATCACCACCTAGAATATTAATGTAAGATTCAACAATTTCACGTTGAAAACACATGTAATTTTCGTATCCTAGAAGAATCATTTTTTTATCATAATACGGTAGCAGTAATTTATCACACTGTTTATTATTCAACTTAGCAGTTTCATCGACATCTTTTTGTTGATACTTTTCTGAATTTTCCCAAAGTTGACGTTCATCATACTCCACAGTATAATTACAGCCAAATTTATCAATATTTAAGCTCGCTGATTCTTTTAATTCACAATCCACAAATAAACAATGTGATGTGTCCAAACTAACTATCCTTCCAGATTTGATACATTCATAACACCACTTAAACTTGAAAATATTAAATGTTTTAGATAGGTGTGATACAGCCATGGTATATTTTTCAGCAATTATTACTAAGTTTTCACCTTTATATTGTGAAGGATTTGTAATTATCTTACCACCGTGAGACTCCAAAATCCCATTAATCTCATTAATACCTTTCAGTTCGTAATCGAATAAGCAATCAGATTTAACACAAAATGTAAGACCTTTAAATAAATCATCCCTTTTAACAAAAGTTTTGGTAAAGTTCGAATTAATGTTTTTCAACTGTTGATCTCTTTTGGTTATCATTTTTCTTTTAAGATTTCTCTTTCTATTTTCAAAGTTATCAGTAAACCTTTTATGCTGTAAAATTTTACCATTATAGTCGGAAACTGTATCACATTCAAAATAAGATTTATCGTGTCTAAGCGCAATACAAATTGGGTGTCTTAAAGTTGTGTTTAATATAAACTTTGTGGGTATTCGATCAGTAGAAGTAAGGAACGTTGCTGCCTTAACCGTAATCACAATACTATTTTCTGGGTGTATCCAATAATTTGGCTTTAAATTGCCGAATTTAACTCTATATTCTTCAAGCTCTATTTCAGACTTATTTCTAACATAAGGTATCCAAAAACCTTTTGTCTTTTCATCAATTGCATCTTTTGATTTTGTATCAAATCCAAATCTGACAAGACAAAAACCGACATACCAATCTTTATGCTTACTATTATCATCACCAAATAATGCACAAAGATAATTTCCACCTTCCTTACCAATTATTAGTATGTCTAGTTCATCAATAAAGTCATGAATATAATGAGGCTTTTGTTTAACCCATTTTGGGGAAGTTGCTCCAACATAGTAGAAGGATTCCCAATCCTTCAAAACTAAACCTTCACCATTCCTATTTTCAACATTTGTCATTGCAATTTTGATGTCTTCTGAATTGTAACCAATATTCCATTTATGAATTTCAAAAAATTTACATTGAGTAAAATTAAAATCCTTCAATGCTTGAATCAATTTATTCTTCCGTTCTTTTAATTCAATCAATTGTAAACTTTCGTTATTATAATATAAAATATCATAAATCAAAAATTTATTAAAAATCGGTTGATTTCTCAAATCTTCACCCTTGTTTAATTTGGAAGTCAACAATTCACAACATGTTTTAACATCTTGAAATCCTAACATCATTCCTTTACTTTCATCATATGTAATCATTTCACCATCTAAGATTAAGTTTTCCACATCCTTAAAGTATTCAGGCTTCAAATATTTTGAAATGATGCCATTTGGATCTCCAACGTATGCGCCATACCAAGGCTGAACAATTTTATTTCTACTATAAAATTTCATTATCAATTTTTCATTATTATTTGGATCCCTCCAAAGATGTAAAATTGATCTTTCACCATCTAATTTTTCTTCTATACAGAATCCCTTTGGTTCCGATAAATTAGCCTCGGTGTTTGAAACTCTATCAACTATAACATCATAATCATCAACTATTTTACTGCATCTCATAACTGCACATGGTATACCGGGTATGATTTTGAAAACCAATTGATTTACAGGATTATTTTTGTTCTTTAATCTCATTCTACCATTTTGTTCGTTTTTTGTTGCATTTAAAATAATATTCCAAGTATTCAAATCTTTGATTTTGAGGTATTCAATATTATAAAGAACATCCCAGATTGAAGACCTTGACTTATATATTGCAGCTGCTAAACTTCTTGGTTTAATACATAGTGAATTAAACACAACATCTTCACTGTATTGGCATTTGTTCAAAACACATGAAATGATTAAATAAATCGAAAACTTGTTTATTTCTAAATCAACATTTTTAGAGATATAAATGTTGAATAACATATCAAATATCGTTTCAACGTATATGTGATTATTTTCAATTGCAGATGATTCCAAATTCTGCATCTTTAAGTTATCTAATGCAATACTTACGTTCTCTAAAGTTATTTGATTATTATTCAATACTCCAATGTGTTTGAATCTTTTAAAATCTGAATTATTTAATAGCTTACTTTCTTCCCAAAAGTGAATTAACACATTAATGATAGAAGCTATAAATTCTTCTCTAACAGATTCTGTAACTTTGCCAATTTTAATTTCGTCAATTAAATTCCTAATATTTCCAGACTTGATAGATTCAGTATGTGTGTAAATCCTTAGATGTTTTATAATTTGATGTTTTGATAATAAATAGTATCTTGATTTTGTAGGCAAAATTAACCCTATTAGATTATATTTTTCAATTGGTGAAGATAACGATTCAAAAACATCAAATAATATATTTCTTTTAAGATTGGAGTTGGTTTCTTTATTCAGTTTTAGTTTTAGTTTGATTGATATGGCTGATATTGGTAATGATTTTGAAGTTAGTGAAAATAACCATGAATAATTTTCATCGTTTCGATTTGATAAAACAGTCTCCAAAGAAGGAGCTAAAGGGATTGATATGAGAAGGTTATGGCCATGTGGTTCAATGGTACTTTCTGTATAGTTCATAAGCAGTAATTCATTGTTGAAACAGAGATAAACAGGGCTCTTGAAGTATTTTTCTAAATTTATTTGAGGGGCTTGTATTTTTAGTTTTGCGTTTTCCAAGTTCACCATTTACGATTTACAATTTACTACTATTTACTAATTACTATTTACATAAAAATTCATACAAAAGAAGAAATTATTCTATTCGAATAAGTTAATAAGTTGGGATAAGCTGAAGTAATATCTTTAAAAAGGGGGATATTTGAAGACATATGATCAATACAATAGACGTAACTGGCGATTTGAAAATCCAACATTTCAGCATTTTGTGAATCGTCATTCCAAAATAACTGGGACTCAAATACCTTGTTCAAGTCATTTAACAAATCCCGTCCATTTTGTTGTATTTTGATTTTTTCTTGTTCATACGCAAGTTTGTTTGATTTGGTGATAATCAAATTTGCAAAATATGAATAGGTATTAGGATTTCTTAAATGAAAATCACTACGCTTTAGTAAATGAACTTTTATCTTCGAAACCAGCATTTTAGATATTGGAAGAATTGAGTTGGAAGAAAATGTATAGTTAAAAAGAGAGTAATACTGTAGTATTTCAGCATCTTTCAAATTCAAAATTGATAAAGTATAAAAATCAAATAGTTTTTCATTGATGGAATTGAAGACTATGGCATCCATACTTGAGAGTTTTGACGTATTTAAAACATTTATAATTTTGGAATGATGTATGTTTCTAACTACTGATTTATTTGACTTATTTTTGTGATCTTCGATTAAAATGGGTAGTTGGTCATCTACTGCTGCATGATATGAAAGAATTGATATTGTTGATTTAGTGCATGGTTTAAGAATAGTGGTGACTTCATCCTTGGAAGATGGAAAGTGGCCATTTTCTTTCTTTAAAATGGCAAGTAATGTAAGTAGACAAAGTGGATCAACAGGAATACAGGAATCGTTAACTTTGGTAAGATTATAAACACCTAAGTTGAAAGTTGAACTGATGTCTTTCTCTGTAGAAAATGAGTCTGCTAAAACGTACTGTCTCCCAGTATAAACTTCTGCATGATTTTCAGTTGGGTACAAAACACGCGGAAATGTGTTGTGGTATGTGGAGAGAGAGACGGTGGACATGTGGGTGGTTCTTGTGAAAGAAACTGTTGGCTAGGCCCTGAGAACGTGTCGTTCAAATTCACCCGTGTCAGGATTCATATTGCAACCGCGACAATTACCATTGTCGTGGGCGCCGGGCGCGGGAGCGGTAACAGAGATTAATTAATGATTATTTGGTAATTGGAAAACGACAAAAATGGAAAATGGAACAATCGAATAAAGAAAAAAAGGTGTTTTGGTGGCTGTTGTTCCGGATTGGGAGTGTGGTTTTGGTTTTGGTTTTGGTTTTGGTTTTGGAGCTGAAATCGGCGTGGGGTTTGAAATCTGTTTGATTTGTGAAGGTGCAGGGCGAAAAGTGGGAGGATAGTACGATTACACAGAGCGGGCGGTGACGGTACGTACGGTGACTGCACACGGTGGTGGTAGTGTGACCATGTTGAGGCACGTAGTCTACAGTTGGTAGCGTGATACGGTTACCACAGACCGCTACACATCAAGACTTAAACGAACACGGGCGGTGGGTACTGTATATAATATTGTAAACGCATCGCTTTTATTTGTAGATAACGGATTCACAGGGATAGACAGAATAGCCTTCATCATTTTAAAGTTTTTTTTTGCGAAACAGTCTTTCTTTAATACATCCTTTTTTCTTCTTTCTTTTCCGTTTGTTCATCAGCTATACCTCCTATGCATCAGTTCAATCAACCCACTACAATCATGGATAACCCTCCATCGTACTCTGACTCTTTGTTCCCCCTAGATCCCCCTGAATATACTCCTTCTGTCCATCACATATCCCTTGTCTATTACGCTGATGAATCCAATCTTCATTTGAACAACAATTCCAGTACAAGTACTTTGTCATATAAACCATTGGTTATGGAGATCAATTCAACCCAAGTTAATTTCTATAACATCAAATCGGAGTACAGCAGAATTGTTGCACACGTTTTTAATGAACTAAATACCAATTTTGTTGATCCCAATTTGAATATCAAATCTAAAAATCCTTCCAAGTTGAATTATGTTGGTCAAGGTATTGGTTCTTCAACTAACTTATTCAATAATTTTTCATTTAATAGCTCCTTTTCGATCAGTAGTTCGATTACTCCAACTCAACCGAAACCTTTATTAACTTCAAATTCAAGCACTAATTCAATGTTTTCTACAAATTCCTCTCCAGTATCAAGATCTTCTTCACCTTCAAGTACGTCCTCATCTTCTCTTTCAAATCCTTTCTCAAGATTTTTTGATAAAATATCACTATCCAAAAGACAACCGTCAAATAATGAACATGCATATAACTACATTCTATTGTCTGATTTAGAAAGAAAATCACAAGATTTACTCTATATTCACAAATTAATGAATCATAAACCTGACATCAATTCAATTTTAGATGTTGATTATACACCACAAGAAGCTCAATTATTAAATTTCAAATCTGATTTATTCAAATCCATTTCCTTACAACAATTGGTTAAATTTGGTAACGCTTCAGACTACCATTTAAAACCTTATACTTTACGTTTAATTTTATCAAATGAACAATTTTTACTGGTTTCTTACAACGCAAATTCTTTTGCTTCAATATTCTTTAAGTTGAACATTGGTAGAGAATTAAGTTTTGATATTGATTCAAGAGTTTCATTGCCATTAGATTACTGTGTTCCTCGTAGATCTCGTGGTAATAGAAATAGAGCAAGGGCTAGAAGTAGATCAAACACCCTAAGAAGTAATAAATCTACCAGATCAAGAAGTAATTCACTGTTAAATGATGATGCTGATGATGATGATGAATTTGATAACACTTTTGACATTGACAATGATACAACAATTGATTATCAGGCTAGACCTTCAATTCAACCACAGATCATATTAGAAGATGAAATATTAAATGATATAATTCAACTAGAACCAGCTCAACAAATTACTTCTTCAAGATCAGTAGCTTCAGCGTCAATATTTTCTTCAGTAGAAAGATACTCTTCGCAACTTACAAATGCGACTTCTTCTTCATTGTCACCCATATCTTCAGAAAATGAATTCTTTCATGGAGTCAATTCAACTAGTACTGAATTACCAATACTAGAAAAAGTCCCAATTGATCAAAATCCTCACTCAAGCTATAAAGAATTGGTCTTTGCAATCAAATGTATTAAATCATGTAAAAATAAAACCATCCCATGGTTTGGTTAATAGATTCATTCAAATTGTTTTAAAAAATATTTTCTTTTCTAAACACATATGCTATTGGTTATTCTTTTTTTCAAATATCTTTTTCTTTCGATTTAGCTTGGTTAGATAACGGTTGGGTCAACTTTTGATTTTGGTTTTATTGTAAATTATTATCTTTTTTTCTTACATTATTGTATCTTATCTTGTTCTCGTGATTATACTTCTCTTTCTTATCTTGTTTTTTTTTTCTCTTTTGCAAAAAGTTTTCATCAGTTGAATTCAACTCATGAATTTATCTAACAAGTTCCTTTTATTTCTATTTTATATACCTTATTCTATAAATGAAAAAAAACACGTATTGCAATACAATTCATGACTATAAATTATTAAATCTATACCAATTGTCCAATAATTTATCTTCCTTAACATCTAAAGTCCCTAACTTATTAACAGTTTTTTGAATATATGATAAATGCTCGACATTCAGCCTATCGATTCCTAAATCAGTCTCAACCAAAATTCTGTCACTAATCCCACAAACTAAGGGTTTCAATTTTTTATTAACATATGAATCAGCATCATCATCATCGCTCTCGTCACATTTATGTAAATTAACAACATCGCTTAATCCAAACCAAACATTCACATTCTTTAAATTCATTAATGTCTTTGCATGATCTACACTGCCACTGTATGAATGCATAACACAAGCAACCACATTACCATTTGGAGATTCTAAATCTTTTAGAATTTGAAATATTTGACCATGTGCAGATACACAGTGAATAGAAAATTTTTTATTAAATTTCACCCCTAAATCTAGAAACAACTTAAATATTTTAACTTGATGTTCCATTTTCACTTTGTAGTTGGAAAGACCAGATTTTGAAGACTCGGTATTGCCTAAATACCCTGTATTTGGAACTCTTGCAAGTTTATCAATTCCAATTTCTCCAATATTCAATCTTTTTCCAATTGAATCCTTTTCTAACAGTTTTTCGAATTCTTCAAGTTTCCCACTTATGTCTATCGGCATAGGTAATTCATTTATTAAATTGTCTATTGGATGAGTATACTTTCCATTATTTGAATATTTCTCAAGAATACTTTCATAATGTCGTTTTTTAAATTCCTGATCAGTTTCATAATCCAACTTTGTTAGAAAGGCATACAGGTGAGTATACCATGGATGTATCCCTAGATTAATCATCGCATGTTTATTACTCATTACATGTACATTGTCAAATATTGACGTTATTAGCTTTTCGTCAACGTGATTCGTCATCATTAAATTCACCGTATAGGTTAAATTCTCTAACATTGGTATAACTTCATTTTCAAATTTAGTATTCGTTATATCTGGTGATAAATGGCAATGCGAATCATACTGGTTCATAACCACTCATTCAATTGATTTACAGTTGTTCTATAAATATCTATCTTTTACCAACTAAATCAAAAACTAAAGAGTGGAAATCTGAAATCTGGCGGCACGCAAACATGAACACACGTGATTTTGTTAGGATTGGCTAGAATCTTTGGTACCCATTCTCATTCTCAGTCTCGAATGTCTAACTAAATGATACCTTTCGATCATTACTCTTTAGCTATTTATATTGTTTCCTTTATCAACGAGAACGTATACTGTATAAGCAATTTGTATTTATTTTGTTGCTCCAGGATCTTCCGTACTTAAAAAAACGCAAAGTTATTACCAATTTCCAGGCGAAGCCTTGTTAAAATGAATACCTGGGCACATAGCAACAAAATTGGTAACGGCCTTGCACTTGTTTAATTTCGGAATAACAGTAACTGATTCAGTAATCAAAGTCGTAGTACCCAAATAACTCTATTATAATGATTTGACTTTTTCACCAAGAAGTTGATTTGCAAACATCGCCGAAGATGCTTGAAGAAGCTCGATGATTGACATTGGAAATTTTGTTATCAGAGAAAGACATGATAAACTTGAAAAACTGTTCAAAATAAAACAGCAATTACAACTTATTAATAATTAAAGTTAAAATATTACTATTCTAGTTCCTTTGACTTAAAAGTAAACATTTAAAACGTATAAAATTATATAAATTACAAGTATAAAAATATCAAATTGTGGATATGTTGTTCCTTTTAAATTATTTGCATGTTCATCAGATTTACTCATATTGGGTCTTAGCAGATCCGTTAACAATAAGTTAGTTTCAATCAGTTCATTTTTTTTATCTCGGGTTGGTCAGTTATTGATTAATTGACCATTTGCAGTTTATTAATGACATGCATGACTTTCCTAAAAACGACATCTGATTTCAATTTTAAACATAACTAAGCTGACCATTTTCTCATTCGTTTAATTAATACTATTGTAAGTATTTAACAATGAATAGTTATTATTGCTTGCATGGTGCTCGTTATTTGTTTAAGGTTAGCTTATTAGAATAATGCCAGTGTATGCATAACACTAATTTATCCGAGACCAGAAATGGAAATTTGTTCTCATTCACTCTGTTCATGTTCTAAGGGTATTAAAGTATTTGAATGTCGCCTAGAATATTTTCCAAGGTTGAATCTAGTTTCATCAGTTTTTTCCTGTTTGATTTAATCCTAATATCTGTATCTGTTTCTCTTGCCCTTTTATTAGGTATCAGTTGTACATTTGTTTTCTCATGACCGAAAATAGTTGAATTACAAATTGGTCGAAGCCTTCTTAATTCACGTTGAGCTTTTTGTGTGATTTGAGTTTTGAAAACTTGATTTTTATATTTTAATAATTCCTGCTTCCTATCTTCAAAGCTTGGATCTTTTCCCCGGTGTCTTAAAACTAGACCTATTGGATTGAAATCAAAATCTTTCTCTGTAGATGCACTGTTAAAACTTTTAATATTCATATCATTTTCTTCATCACTCATTGATGTTGATATCCAATTGTTTGTTGTTCTTTTGATATTTGAATTATTTTTCAGTTCATTATTACAACTTCCATACACGTTTGATTTTACTGAATCATATGTAGCATTTTTAATATCATATAGGTTTAACATGTTGAAACCAGCATGCCATGTATCAAAAGATTCAGTTAATGGATACAAATCAAGCGGTTTATGTTTGAATATGTTGACAAATTTCCGAGTTTCACTATATGAACTATGCCTTGAATAAAGTACTTTAATTTCAGTAGGTAAATACTCTTCGTTGGCAATTTTAATGTATTTTCTTGAAATTTTTGTTTTATTATATCCATCATGATATATAAAGGTACCTAGGTAATTATTGTTCATTCCAATTTTGGTTATTTCAAGGAAATCGTCTTTTCGTTTAGGTGAACAAATATTATCATATTCTTGTTTGCTTAAATCAATGGCATGCTTAATTTTGATTATTTGCTCATTTACTTTCACTTCTAAATTCCCAATATAAAAAAAATATTTTGGATTATCAACTTTAATATTTGAAATACTGTCAACTTTATCAAAAACATTAATATGGTTTTCAAAATCTGCAATTTCTAAAAGTTTAGCTTTAGCATTCAAACTTGAAACCCAATTATAAACTCGGCTACTCATTAGAAAATTGCATGAATTATTAAAATAATTAATTAATTTAATCCAAATTTCTTCAAATCCGTAAGTGGTATCAACAAGTTGAAATTTTGTTCCTACTGGATATCGTTCAATCAAATTAATTAACTTTTGAATCCCTTCATAATTTTCAACAATTTCAATGTTATCCAGTCTATACATAAATGTTGTATCTAGATATAAAATATCCAATGTCTCAGATCCAAATATAAAAGAGGATAAAAAACTCGATGTTCTAAAGATTGCATTTATATGATCGTCAAACCTTGCATCACCTGAATACAACACAGTTTTTGAGGTAGTTTTCCTTGAATCTTTAAATAATAGCATTCCGCTTCCAAGACAATGAAAATTAGGGATAAATACAAACTTTAAACCTTTCTCAAATTCATAAAATTTGTTAAATTTAACAATAACTGAATGGAATAAATTTCTTTTGATTGATTTGGTCTTTCCCAATTGTGATAGTATTAGATCTTTTGTAGTTTGTGTCATTATTAATTTAGGCATAGGTGATTGATATAGTTGCCTTGTTAAACCTTTATAATGATCACTATGCGCATGAGATACAAAGCAAAACTTTATTTTCGGTTTTGAAGCATTTTCAATAGTATTTAGAGATTCAAAATTATCTACTAGTATATCTGGTATTAAAAAAATTTTCCCATCAAAAGTTGAAGCTGTATTTGCTGGATTCGTCACCATTTTGTAGATGGATAATGAAACAAATTATTATTGGAGTTTCATATATTCATATGAAGACCAAATTTATGTTACGCGTTCGTATTTCAAACTCAACGACTACATACACATAGCAAGAATTTAACAGTTCATTGAAGGTTGCAAAAAGTTTAATATATGATTAATATTATTATTGTATATATACATATAAATAATTACATGATTATAAATAAGTTAAATTAGAAAAGTTTTAAACTTTCAGTAATGTTATCTTTAAATTTAGATATAAACAAAGTAGCTCTGTCATTTGCATCATAACATTTTTCGTTTAATGTAAGTGTGAGATCAAGGGATGAAATTTCAGTCTCATCAGAGCTTAACTTATATGAAATTGTAAATCTTTCAATATTTCTTGAAGGTGCAATAATATCATCAAATAATGGATCGTCTAAATCAGATACTGGATTGAGATTATATGCATAAACTTCTTGTTCGGTTAATGAAATTGCATTAGCAATAGCATTTTTAAATGATTGTAATTGTGGATAACTAACTTCTATGTCTAATGGATATGATTCATTAACTGTAATTGGCTCTTTGACTTTTGATTTTGAAGATTCTTTTTCTTGTTCACTCTTTGGGGATGATTCCCTTAGTTCAATTTTCGAAAGATCTAAACGTGATTTTTTTTCAAGATATTCTGCAAGTACTGTATTTTCCGATGATGATATTTTTCCTAAATATGCAAGAACATCACCTTTAAGAATTCTACCCTGTGGACCAGTCACAGGAATTTTAGAAAACGCTTCCTCTTTTGAAATATTATTTTCATGTAATAAAAGTTCAACAGATGGAAACAACAGAAGATTTGGGTTTGCAAACTGTGTTGATATTGAAGCATGAGTTGTTTTTGGTTTAGAAACTGGTGCTGGAGTTGGTGCTGGAGTTGGTGCTGGAGTTGGTGCTGATGTCGAAGCTGGCTCTGTTGGAAGAGGAGGATACTCTATAGTGGCTAAATCTTCACCCTCTTCAGCTAAATAAGCAATTGGAGTACCAACCTTAATGTCCTTTGTGCCGTCAGGGAGTAAAATCTTGGCTAAAACACCATCATCTATTGCATCAACAGAAATACTTGATTTATCCGTTTCAATATCTAATAATGCATCTCCAGAACTATATTTTTCCCCTGGTTTAACCTTCCATTCAATAATAGCACCCGATTCCATAGTTGGAGACATTGCTGGCATATCAAAGATTCTAGCTGCTGAAATTAAAGATGCAGCATGGAAATGTCTAACATTGATCACTTGGTTAATGGAACGTTTCGCAGCTATTCTAAGCATAATTAAAGTAAGTTTCTGTGGTCGATTTTGTGTGAAAACCTAGAGAGAAATCAAAAGAACAAGTAAACGTAAGAAGGCATTATTATCGGGCTGAATGATGTTTCTCGCCACGAAGATTCGGCCTGAGAAAAACCGGTTGAAAAGGACTTGAAAAGTGAGGAGCACTATTTTTTCCCGTTTCTGATTTTTTATTTTTTATTTTTTGTTTTTTATTTTTTGTTTTTTATTTTTTATTTTTTATTTTTTATTTTTTATTTTTTATTTTTTGTTTCACCGCCTCAAAAATTTTTGTTTTATTTTTCACTGGGTTTATTTTATCATGAAATTTTTTACTCAACTAAACAGGAAAAACCACAGATTTTATCACTAATATACAGTTAAGCATGGCTAAAAGAAAGGTAAAAAGATCTTCGGAATTGAGGAACATAAAGAGAAGAAAGGAAGAAAACAACAAGTTATCTTCCTCTGTTTTTTCCAGAGTTGATAGTAATAATGACATCTCTGATGTAGAATTCAATAGTGATAATGATGACCAACAGGAACTAATGATAAAAGCTCCTGCTGATAGAGACGAAAAAATTGAAGAGGAATTGGAAGATTATGAAACAAGACCAAGAGCGTTTAATGATCCTGAGGGCGAAGGTGAAGAAGGTTTACCTGTTCGTACTTCAGATGGTACTTTACAAAGACGTATTATAGTGAAAGCTTCAAAAGAGGAAAAAACAGACATTACAGAAGATGAAGAAGATGCAACTTCAGATAATGATGTAGACGATGGTCAGAACGAAAAAAAGTCTGAAGTTGAAGAAGAATTATTTGATGAAGAAAAGGATGAAGGTTATAAAGGTTTAACACCAGAAGAAAAAATTATTAAAACAAAGGAAGATATAGCTGAAATGGCTGAAGAATTAATTCAGAATCCTGAAGAAAACATTTTACAATTGTCAAGATTAAGGAGAATGGCAAATTCTAAAAATCCTCTAACTTCAAAATTAGCAATTTTAGCAATGGTTCCGGTTTTCAAAAGTATAGCACCGTCATATCATATCAGACCATTAACTGAAGTTGAAAAGAAAGAAAAAGTTACAAAAGAAGTTTCAAAGTTAAGATTTTTTGAGCACCATCTAGTTTTAAATTATAAACATTATATAGATCTATTATCACGGAAATCATCAAAATTTTCAACTCAGCCAAAAGTTTCATCAGCTGATGCAGAAATGGGAATAATTGCAACCAATGCAGCATGTGAATTGGGAAATGCACTTAGGTTTTTCAATTTCAGAAAAGAACTTCTTAAACTCATTACTAGAAGAGTTATGAAAAGACCACAAAATGAATTTGAATTAAAAATCTATAAAAAATGTATTTCAACATTAGATGATTTATTAATTGAAGATGCCTCACATGGTGATATATCTAAAGAATTGGTTATACTATTGTCTAAAAGTATAAGAAGAAGAGAGTTCAACGTTGATGAAAGTGTGTTGAACATTTTTTTATCATTAACAGTTTTGAATGATTACTCACCAAACGCGAGAGATCAAGATGATGATGCACCAAAACTAAAAAAGAAAGATAGAGTCCATTTGAGTAAAAAGGAAAGAAAAAATTTGAAAGAACGTAAATTAATTGATAAAGAAATGAGAGATGCAGAACAGTCGGTCACAGCTGAACAAAGAGAAAAAAACCAAGCTCAAATTTTGAAAATGCTTTTAACATTCTATCTTGAAGTTTTAAAGGCAAGACCTGCAAAATTAATGGCTGCAGTTTTAGAAAGTTTATCAAGATTTGGGCATATGGTGAATATTGATTTAATGGGAGATTTTCTACAAGTTTTAAGAGAAATTACCGAAGAATTATTACAAAATAAGGATTTAAATAGTAACGAGGTTAGACAAGTTTTATTATGTATTATAACATCTTTTTCATTGGTTGCAAATTTCCCACCCAGAAAAGTTGGAGTTGATTTGAATAAATTTGTTGACTATTTATATTCCTTACTACCAAATTTGTCACTAGATACAGAAATTGAATTCTCTCATAAAACATTAAGATTAGTTGATCCTTTGTCAACAACTGAATTAAATTTGAAACCTGCAGTTAATGTTTCAACAAAGGCTGAATTACTATTGAGGTGTCTAAATGCAATTTTTTTCAACAGTAAAAGTGGATCTGCTAAACGTGCTTTAGCATTTACGAAAAGATTATATTTATTATCATTGCACTTGCCTGAAAAGTCTACCCTTGCAGTCATAAAATTTTTAGATAAGCTAGTTGGGAGATTTGATGATATAAAAAGTTTATACTCAACTGAAGATAGAGTGCAAAATGGTGTATATCATGCCGAAATTGATGAAACTGAAAGAGCAAATACTGAAGTTGCAGTTTTATGGGAAAATGTTCTCCTTGATAAACACTATTGTAATAATATTGCAATGGGTGCTAGACATTTATTTAAAAATGCTAAATAGATAAACAATAATTAGATCTAATGTGTATGCATATTTTTTTTGACGAAAATATTTAGTAGAACTCAATTATAATATATTGCTGTTAAATACTAAAACTATAAATTAATGTATCAATTTTAAAAAAAAATACTTAAAAAAAAAACGTTAAAAAAGTTTATTTCTCTTTAATGTCAAATAAATCATCTGAGTGTTGCTCATCTAGATTATCAAAATCATTATTTGCTAAAAGTTCATGTGGATTGAACATTCTGGAAGATGAATTAAAAAATGATGATGATTTGGTAGGAGCAGAGGATGAAATTTGTGCCAAAAAATTTTCGTTAAAACGGTCATTGTAATGATTATGCATATTATTGGCTATCATATTATTCGGACTGATTTTTGGTTTATATATGGCATCTTCACCATGTGAACTTCTTCTATGATGAGGTGGAACGTATTTTTTATACCCACCACTCTTAGGTGAAACATTTAGATTTGATCCTATACTTGAGTAATTATTTGACACTGTTGTTGCCAATGATGCATCCCTTGAAGCATTATTTTTATCATCAAATATCTTGCTCTCTGTGAACTGTTTCGATAAAATATTGATCGCATTTGATTGAATTTGATGAAACATTCTGCCATCCGATAATTTATTCTTATTATTGGAAAATGCCGGCTGTTCCAATTCAAAAGAAAAAGTATCTTCGTCATAATCATCTTCTTCGGTATCACCGCTATCAAAAACATCATCTTCATTATGATTAGCTTTATTATTATGCTCATGATCATTTTCTGGTTCATATTCATCATCTGAATAAATTGCAGATCCCATTAATTGTGCCGCAGACAACCGTACATTTGGTGGAACATACTTACCATCAATTGAGGATCTCATTGAACTCGATAAACGAACGAGATTCGAAATATTTGATGATAATCTTCTTTGACCTGAATAACTGTGGTCGTTGTTGTTGCTATGAGACCAAGACATTCCCTCATTTCTGCTATTCTTAGATTTTATATTGCTTGCTCTATAACTTCCCTTGTTTTTATTACTGTTAAAATTAGAACTGATGTTGTTGTTGCCCGTAATATGGCTTGGTCTTCTCTTTCTCTTTTGCCAAGCTCTTCTATCACCATAATTCGAACTGTAGTAGTTATTGTTGTAATTATTATAATGTTTGTGGCTATTATTATGATTGAGAGGTAACGAATTTTCTGAATCTTTAAATTTTCTATAATAGGCACTTCTTTGTTGTAATTGTTGTTTACCCCTATTCGCCTTTTCCATGTAGTTAGAGAAAACGGACTTTGGTGTAAAAAAATCTTTTCTATTGAAATCTATAGTATCTTCCTTAAATGATGTAGTTTTAACATCTTGCAAGTTATAGTTAGCAATTCTTAATGGTTTACGATGCGCTGGGTTCCAACGTCTTGCTCTGAAATTGTTGTTGTTGTTATTGTAATTGTTTCTGTTGTTATTGTTGTTTGCACTAGTATATCTTCTAGATGTCTTTTTGAATTCATTCTTATATCTGCTCAAAGAATTATTAGATAACAGCCTATGAGGAGGTTCATACTTCTCACGAATTGAAATCGGTTTTGAAATTGAATGTTTTACGATTGTTGACTCAGAATCAGATTCCTCAATTAGTGTATCGATTGAATTAACATGATCTAAATTTCTACCAAGCGGTAATTTCGAAGTTGGAACGCTGATTGGTTTATTAGTTTTGTGTGAATTAATGTTCTCTTTACCATCAAAATGTACCGTTTTATTAGAACTATTATCACTGTTCTCTTCTATGTTGTTTTCTTTGTTTTCTATGTTTTCTATGTTGATTGCCGGCTTACTAATAATAGGTTCACTAATGATAATATTTTCTTTATTTTCGTTGTCTTCATGATGCCCCTCTTGTTTCTGTTTTTCATGTTCATTACTTTCATCTTCTTCAATCTCTTCAACTAGTGGTTTACCCTTAATGTCGTCAACCTCCTCTTCAAATTCATAATCATAAGTTAAAACATCAGTATTCATTAAAGTTCTTTTAATCATTTCCAAATCTCTATTTGCTGGGTCAATGGTTAATGAATGTATCATAACAGAAAATAAATCATAACTCATAAATGGGAATATATCAAACAAAGTTTCTCTATTTGCAGCAAAGTGTAAAAACATTTTATCCTTCGAACTTGCTGATCTAAATGGGGATTTACCAAAAACAATATTAAGTAAACAGATACCTAAAGCCCAAATATCAACTTTATCAGCTGCATAGCTATCAATATCTGAATGTTCTAATAATTCGGGCGCCATGTAACGTTCGCTACCGACATCAAAATCGTTACAAATTAAATGATCAGTTGCTAAACCAAAATCAGTCAATTTGATTGACCAATCATCTGCAATTAAAATATTTTCAGGTTTAATATCTCTGTGATAAACACCATTTTTATGACAGAATTCAACGGCACTGATTAATTGCATGAATACATCAATAACGTCTCTTGTTGCAACTGGTGCAATACCCAATTGAATTGCATCATGTAAGTCCCCTCTTGGCGCATATTCTAAAATCATGAAAGTATCAAATGAATCAACCAATTTGGTAATATTTGGATGAGAATCGACTTTTTTCAGCATTGCAATTTCTTGTTTTGTTTCTCTTAGAACAATTGATCCACTGACGTCCTTTTCAGCATTCTGAGAATTTGAAGAATATGTTGAGTTTGTTCTAATAACTGATTTTGTCTTTGAGTTCAAACTAATTGATCTAATATCAATACCATTTGATTGATGTGTACGGTTTTGTTGTTGTGTTTGATAGGCTTCAAAATCACACAATCTACCAGTATTATATTTAACTGCAACTAATTTATCATTATCCTTAATATCCTTTGCAATTGAAACAATACCAAATGAACCTTCATTGAGACTTTTAACTCTTTCATATCTATCACGTAAAAGTCCACCATGTAGGTAAGAGTAATAATCAGATTCAATAATTGTCATTATAAAATTTTATGTTTTTGGATTATTGTGTATGTGAAATAAAGTAATAAATAAACAAACGTGTATGATGTTGTAAAAATAAAATGAAATAAATTGAAATAAATAGAATAAATAAATAGTTTTGTAAAAATTAGAACCGAAGTAGAGCTATTATATATAAATTGGATGCAGTCTTGATTTACTTTTTGATTTGCTTGATTATTTATGTAATGATTTTTTTTTTTGTAAGTAATACTTAAGTGTTAGCTTAATGTTATATCATAAAATTGAAAGGATTTAAAAGGTGTGTTGTAAATTGATTAAGTAAAAGAAGGAGTAAAGTTGTAATTTTTTTTTTTAGTTTTTTTGAAATAAAAAGTACCAAAGTTATATGTTGCTGATACTTATGATGTTTTTGACTTTCTTTAAATGAGTATATTCAACAGCAATTAAATTGAAGGAATCAATCCAATTAAAACGGTGAAAGTAACTAATGATGGGAAAAATGAATTGAAAACGTAAAAGTGGAATGAATTGAACTGTATGATGGTTTCTGTTGCTTCGAATGGATGTGTGTGTTGTAGCTTTGTGTTTAAATAAAAGAATAAAATGACCCTGTACAACCCCTATTTGCCACAGTCTGGATGTGATTCATGCATGTCACTGAGAAATCCAATTTCTCATTTTCTAAGTTTTTGCAAGACTCGCGTCGACCGTCGCAGAAGGTTCTGGAGGCTTCGGAGATGGACGATGAATAAGACAGATAATTCATCAAGGTTGTTCATGTTTCTTTCGGAGTTGAACAAATATACCAGAGAGATGGACATGAATACAGGACGGGGGGCTTTACCTCCAATAGTAACCATTTCTACCTCACCGGTTGTATCTATTGAATCGTCATTTAGTGATGTGGATGATATTAGACCACTTTTATCGCCTATAGTTTCTGATCCAGATGACCCAGATACTGACCCAACAACAATGGATAGGATGATGTTAACGCCAGGAGAGGATGGTGATGATTTTTTACTGAAATCTTTAAAATCAGCATCATTTTTAAAATCTAGACAGTCAATTATATCATCAAATTCTAACACTAATTATAAAAATAATACAAGTTCAAGAGTTAGTTTAAAGAAATATAAAGATAATCCAAAATCTTCCACCTCGGGTGAATCACAACCATTTATATTTCATCCTAATAATTCCAAACTGTTGAATTCTTATGCCTCAATCAACACTCATGGTAACAATGCTGGAAGTTCAAATGCAAGTAGACGACGGAGTAGTATTACAGAATCAATAGTTTCTGAAGTGATCTATTTGAAAGAATTAACAATGGCACAACTGAAAAGACGTAGGTTTTTGATTGTTTGTTTATTCAGCTTAATATGTATGTTTATTTTCAATTTAATTTTTCTTCCAAGAACAACATTAAATAGGGATTTAAAAAGATTATATGGTGGTTTTTTAACAAACGATGATATAGCACGAATATTTATATCACAGTTAAATTATAGTTCAAATATGGATGATTTATTCAAATTATATCAACTAGAAAATTATAAACCTGGTAGTAAAAGCTATAAGAATATTGAAATGATGTTACGAAAATTTGAATATTTGAGTACAAGTACAGAATATTATGATATTTATATGGGTGATCCAGTTGATATAAACTTAAAATTGATGGATGAGTCATATGCTGTTATTTATGAACCTGAACTACAAGAACCTAGCACTGGTGAATTTTCATATGTCCCGTATAGCTCAAACACACAAATTTCAAATTCACAATTTTTATTTGTAAATTATGGATCAACCTATGATTATGAATTATTAAAACATATAGATTTAAATGATAAAACATTTATAATTAGAAAATCGCCATCATTGCATTTAAGTATAGTTACGAAGTTAGCACAAAACAAGGGTGCAAATTCAATAATAGTTTTTAATGATCCATGTGATGATGATAAGTTTACTGAATTAAATGGTTATAAACCATTTCCAAATGGACCTTCAAGAAATCATGATGCAATAGATTTAGAGACAAGCAATTTTATTTACGAACAACCAGGAGACCCAACAACTCCAGGTTGGTCACCGTATCTGTTTGATGGTTTTCAAAGAATCGAAAATCCTAAAACTATTCCAAGCATCCCCGTAATTTCACTAAGTTTTAGGCAAATTGAACCACTATTGTCTAAGATCAATGGAAAAGGTGAAAATTTTGGTTGGAGTGGGAACCTGAAAGATTTTGATTACTCTATTGGACCTAATGAAAATTTCAAAATAACGTTAACTAATAAAATAAATTATGAGATTAAGCCAATTTATAATATTATAACTACAATTGAAGGTATAATATCAGATGAAGAAATAATTATTGGATCATCTAGAGATTCAATTACTGGATTTGGAGGTATTAGTAAATCAACAGTTAGTCTGATTGAAATTGCTAGAGGTTTCAATGAATTGGCTAAAAGAGGCTGGAAACCATTACGTACAATTAGATTGATATCATGGGATGCAACGAGTTTAGGAATGGTTGGATCTGTTGAACATGGTGAATATTATGAACAAAATTTAATTAATAATTGTATTTTATATATTAATTTGGATGATGTTAGAGGTCGACAATTACATATTGAGTCAAATCCACTATTTGATAAAATTATTAAAAATGTGATGGATTTAGTTATGGTTAATGAAGCTGAAACATTATTTGATGAATTTAAAAGAAATAATCAGTCAATTGGACTAATTAGTAATGAAGTTAAAGATTATACAATCTTTCAAAATCATTTAGGTATACCATCGATTAATATTGGATTTAAGAAAAATTTGGAAACGGATCCAGTATCATATTATAATTCTGAATATGATAATTTTGAATTGCTTAACCTGTTCGATCCAGATTTGAAAGTTCATAATTTATTGAGTCAATTTGTAGGTATGCTAGTAATTCAATTTAGTGAACACGAAATTATTAAGATTTCAACCAATAATTATCTACAAATAATAAATGATGAATTTATTAAGTTGAGTGAAAATATTCCAAAATCATGGAGGGATAAACATATGACATATCCATTTGAATTTAAAACAATTGATGAAGAACTTGTTGAGTTGAACAATGCTTTTGTAACGATATTAGATTTATCAATCAATTTTGATAAGAAATTGAAAGGTATACAATTTGAAATATTACAAGATTATCCATGGTTTAAACTTTATAAAAAGATAAAGTTGGCAATAAATATAAAGTTATTGAATATGAAGATAAAATCACTTGATAAATTATTTTTATCAAGTGCTAAAGAATCATGGTTTAGACATATAATTTTTTCACCAGCTTTAACTAATAAATCAACAATTATACTTCCTGGATTAAACAAAAGTATAAGTGATGAAAACTTTGAACTATTCGAGACAAGTTTGATATGTTTACATATTGCATTACAAAATATTGTTCATGTATTAAGTTGAATTAAATTAATTAATTAAATTACTGTATAATGCTTAGTTAAAGAAAGTAATATCTATCTGTCGTAAATCGAATTAAAGGGATGTATTTGTTTTATAACAATGTGTCAAAATCACACTTGGTGCAGTATTCAGAATCTAGAAAAGAAAAACCCGGTGGCATTAAAAAGTTACTGGAAAAGGGGGGGGTGAGCATATAACATGAGTATCTACGTTCTGATCGAAACAAATTGTATTTGTCATCATGCTTATATGAATCATATTAGTATTTACTGCATACCTGCTAATGATGTAACGATTACTGGGATCAGAAAGAAACACAAATTTGTGTAAAAGATTTTGCGAAATCGACGCGCCGCCCAACGTTTTCCAGGTTCCCGCGATATTTCAACCTGGCCAGCCAATTCGACAATCCACATGGTAGAACTGAATATAAATCACAAATTCAGGATATGGATTTGATTTGACAGATCTTTTAAACTTGTTTTCTATCCAAAAAATTACACACATCATGTTCGGTTTCAGAAGACAATTTTCTACAACATCTGCCAAGTTATCCAAGGTTTACTTTGATTTATCAATCAATGGTACAAAGCAACCAAGAATTACATTTGAATTATTTGATAAAGTAGTTCCAAAAACAGCAGAAAATTTCAGAGCTTTATGTACAGGTGAAAAGGGCTTTGGTTATAAAGATTCTATCTTCCACAGAGTTATCCCGGGTTTCATGGCTCAAGGTGGTGATATTACCCATTTTAATGGTTATGGTGGTAAATCAATTTATGGTAATAAATTTGAAGATGAAAATTTTGATATTAAACATACTAAACCAGGACAATTATCAATGGCTAATTCAGGACCAAATACTAACGGTTCACAATTTTTCATTACCACTGTTCCATGTCCATGGTTAAACGACCATCATGTTGTTTTTGGTGAAATTACTGATGGTTTAGACACTTTAAAAGTTGTTGAAGGTTATGGATCCTCATCTGGTCAACCAAAGGCTGAAATTAAAGTTGTTGAATCAGGTGAATTAAAGGATTAATTGATTAGTTAGTTAGCTAGTTAATTTGTTTTATAAACTTGTATATATTTATAAATATATAGTATACATTTATGACTTATTGAAAATAATGACCATTATTGTTACTGTACTAAACAATCTAGTTGGGGTATAAAGAATTGGATGTTTTGATTAATGATTAATTAGTCGATATATTCTGATCATTATCTCGGTCCTCATTTTGCTGATTTAAGTTTTGGAATACATTATGAGAACTACTTAGAAATGTTGATTGTTGAATACCGAAATTTTTAATCATGCTGAATTGATTATTTGATACTTTAAGTAATTTATCAAATGAATTAATTTGTTCGTTAAATTTAATCAATTCCAAATTTATGAGTTCTAGCTTTTCCTCTTTGTTTAATGACATGGCTTGTGGGTGATGATAGGTAATTTGTTGAAAATAAACAAATGTTAAAATCAAAGTGTAAATTAAAAAATAGGTTAGATCTAAAGATACACAATATCACATGTCTTGAAAATTCGCTTAGTTTTTTTAATTAAGAAAAATAAAAAATGATTCAATAACCGTATCAAGTTCAATAAAACAAGATAGAGTTTCCATAAGTTTAGAAAAAAATAGGAGCCTACAGAAGAGGCTTAAATGAAGCCATAATTAGCTAGGACAGGTTGATTTATTGATTAGCCACCCCCTGAGATCTATTAAATGATTATGCACGATTTAAGCGAAAATTTCAAATCTCGAGTAGATCTTGTGTAGATCTTTCGCAATATTTATTTGTCTCAAATTACGGAGCCTTCAAACACTCATAAGATTAGTATTTATGAATACCAATAATTTAAGCAATACATCTTGTAAAAAAATGAATCAATTTAATAAATACGATTAAATTCGATAAGATTGGTTTAACTGGTTGATTAGAAAGCTTGAAAGTGTAGTCTAGTGAAAATAATGCTATTAACCATCAAACTACTTTACTTGCTTGATCTACAAAAACGAGTAAAAAAACGAAAAAGCAATAATTACTTTTTTTTTGAAAAATTTCAAGTTTTTGATCACCACGAAAGAGAACTATTTTTCGTTTTTACTTAAACCCCACTATTTCTATGTAAATACTATAGTAGTATAGTTAAATACACATGCCGTAGATGATTAAAGACGTTGTATTCAAGAAATTTGTTGTTTCGATGAACAGGATAATGAAAACACCACAATTCAGTAACAAGATTGTTATTGCATTATCAGGGGGTGTGGATTCAATTGTGTTACTAGATTTGCTTAATAGATATAAAACGAGGTACATGAAATCGTTAGAGATCCATGCAGTAACTGTAGACCATGGTCTACGTAAAGAAAGTTCATGGGAAGCAAAAGAGGTAGGTAAAAATATAAACAAAAATAAGAGCAATCATGATAACAATAAAGATAGAGAAGGAGTGTCGGTGATACATTCGATTTTACGTATCTCGGAAAAAATAGATAGCAACCGTATTGAGGAACATGCACGAGAGTTAAGATATGCATTGATTGGGAGGTTTTATCGAGAAGTTGAAGCGGGGGCGCTTTTCATGGGCCATCACAGGGATGATCAGTGGGAAACGTTTTTAATGCGATTGATGGGCGGGTCGACATTGTGGGGGCTTTGTGGGATGCGGACCATCACCAATGCCGGGTTCATGGGGATGAAGATTTGCAGGCCAATGCTGGATGTCAGTAAGGGGGAAATCTATGAGTATGCGCGTCGGAGCGGGTTGCGTTGGTTTGAGGATGCGAGTAATGGAGACACCCAGTTGACGGTGAGGAACCGGCTGAGGGCGTTGTTGCTGAAGGATGGGTCGTTGAGGGAAAGCGTGGGGAAACTTCATCGGGAGGTTGTGCGGGTGATTGATGGGATGGTGGGGGCACGGATGGAAAGTGATGAGTGGGCGCCTAGGGCAGAATTGGACCCAGTGTTGATGAGGATGGAGTTACGAATCCCCATTGGTGATATGAATGATCTTGTAGGGACAATGGCTATAGATCGATGGATATATGAAGAGTTATGGAAGGTTAGTCCCAGTGGGAGATACTTACATTCATTTACTAGGTTTGATGGGAAGAATTCTGTGGTGGTGGATAATGGTGGGAAGAGTTTGTGGGAATACATGGTTGCCAGTGGAAAGGGGAAAAAAACACTTTGTGGGTGTGTTGTTCAATGGGAAAGCACATCGGACGAAATCACAATCTGTGCATGGCGGGAAAGGCCACATCATGGGGCGGATGTGGTGGTGGGGCTTGGAACGGAGTCTGAGATTGGGCTTGGAAGAGTGGAAACGGGCGGACCGGGTACCGGCCGATTCTTGTATGATGGGAGGATATATCTTGAAGTGGATGAGCTGAAGAGAGATTTGAGCGGGCTGGAAGTACGTTTGCTCCACAGGGGCAATATGGAAACTTTGCGGACGAATAGGGAGATCCTAGGAGATCTAGTGCTGGTGCTAGGCATGCTTGGCATTGGGCGGAAACTTTTATTGGAGAGCAATGTCCCTGTGGTGGTTATGTCCGGCACAGGCGAGATTGTCGCACTGCCCACTTTCGGTTTGGGAAATGTCTCGGTCCTAATAAAAACAAAAGGGCAGCTGCGATGAGAAGTGTGAAATCTGCTCGGATTCCGAAAGGAGTTGGGAATGGTTTGATTAAATTACTGTCAGAATCGATGCCGCTATCTGGTAAGTTTCGGCAGAGCAAGAACGATGTAAAGTTGATTAAACAATAATATAACATTTATCTTTTTGGGTTATAAACAACAGTTTAACATTAGTAGATATTCGGAAAAATATTTTGAAAATGACTTATAAAAAAAATGTGATGTAGGAGAGGGACTTAAAAAAGATAAATTATAAAGTAAAAAATAAAGACAGAGTTATGAAATGGTATATAAATGCAAAATGGCGATAAACACCAAACTAAATAGAATTAAAAATAAAACTAAATGGAACTAAAATTAAAAGTAAAAAATCAAATGTTTGGATTATTCACTATGGTTGAACCTGGCATTACCCTGGTTATTATCAGTTTCCATGTTATTGTTTTGACAATTGTTTTCACTACTGTTAGCATTATTTTCACCATGTTTTTTATGATTCGAATTTTTATTGCTAGCAAGAGTATTATTGTGATAAAAATTATAATTAAAATTATGATTGTAATTGTAATTGTGATTGTAACTGTAATTGTAATTGTAATTATAATTATTTCTGTAATTGTAATCACTTGGGAATATATTGATATTATTTTGATGGGTGTTATTGATGTTTGGCAATGAAACATAGTTACCATCACCATTTCCATAAACATTTTTACAAATAATATAGTTATTACCAGCATTACCATTACCTTGCATTAATTGATTATTAACGATTGGTCTACGGTTAATAGCGTTAGTATTAGTAACGTTAGTAGTAGTATTCGTATTAGCACTAGTAGTAGCACTAGTAGTAGTATTGGTATTGGTATTGGTATTGGTATTGGTATTGGTATTGGTATTGGTATTGGTATTGGTATTGGTATTGATATTGATATTGATATTGGTACTAGCATTAATATTAGCATTAATATTAGCATTAGTATTAGCATTAGTAATAGTATTAGTATTAGATTTAGAAGTGGTTTTAGTATTGGTATTAGTAGTGGTATTATTAACATTTTGCTTTTCTTGCTTATGCTTGACAGTTTTAACGGTAAGCTTCTTTAAGTTCCTTAATCTTCTCCTTAATTCATAAAACTCTCTTGGTTTACGTTTTTCACCATGGTTTTGGATTGAAATATGTATATTAAGATGATTTAATGTACCATAACCCTTTTTACATTTTTCAAAATTACATGTGTAATGTCTTTCCACATCCTTTGCCTTTTTTCTAAATCTTTTAGGTTTTTTTGGTGTTGTTGTTGTTGTTGTTGTTTTTGTTGTTATTGTTGCCGGTGATGGTGGTGATGGTGGTAATAATAATGATGATGTAGAGGTAAGCATAACTTCTGTAATAGGTGTTGAAATTGGGGTTGGAATTGGAGCTGAAATTGGAGCTGAAATTGGGGTTGGGATTGGAGTTAAAAATGAATGCGGAGCTGGGTACAGGTGGCTATTTTTGTTGCTATCATTAACAGATAAGTTAACCATACTGTTGTTTAACCAAAACGATGTTGAATTATCCTTATAAGTTTTAGTTGGAAACGGAGATTGCTTAAAGTCTAAAATGGGAGGACATAGAAACTGAGGCAGATGTTGATGTTGATGTTGATGTTGATGTTGATGTTGATGTTGATGTTGATGTTGATGTTGATGTTGATGTTGATGTTGATGTTGATGTTGATGTTGATGTTGATAATATCTAATGTTATTATTAAAAGTATTCATTGAGGATAAGGATAAGAATGATTGTGCACGAGTAATAGTGGTAGCAAAATTACTATTGTTATTATTAGAAGCAGCATTAACTTTATCATACTGTGAAATTGGAGTTGTAATTGGGGTTATAATTGTAGGGGCACGTGTATGAGATGGGACTAAATCATTTACCAACAGGGGAGATGAAGCACTAACATTATTGATTGGAAATGAATAGTTGTAATTAACAAATCTGTTGATACTATCATTGTTGTCGTTATTGTCATCATTGTCATCATTGTCATTATTGTCATTATTGTCATAATGATTCAAATTTTTAACATACTTAGCTGGATTTGAATCATTATATTGATTGTGGGGATGATTAGATGAATTATTCATTGAATATTTTGTTCTAAAAATAATTAGAATTAAAAATAGAACTTACAAGTGTATTTAAAATATGGGCTATATTCTAGAGAAACTTAAAGTGAACCAACTCAACTATTAGAAGTAAAACCGACAGAAGATGTTTCAGAGACAAACTGAACTAAAAAGCAAACAGAACTAGTAGTGAAGCTATTCAGATGAAACAAAGGAGATTGTTTCACCCTTAAATAATACAGGCTTTTCGTAAAAAAAAAAGTGGAACCCATAATCAACTTTTCTTTGTTGCAGCCACCAATGCAGAAATTTCTGCCTGTGGTAATTTTGTTATCATTTTTTGCAAACGAGATCTGCAGATCCAAAACCGGGCAGATGTTGATTCTTTAGTGTGCACCAGATCTCCAAATCTCCAGATCCTCAGATCTCGTGCCCGCTCTGTGGCGTTTAGATCTTGCATGAGTCTTGCGTGGTCTCGCGTCAGCCGAAACATCGCCCATAATCCATGGTCCAATATATAGTTTACTTACCTGCAAAGGCCGCTAATAATCGGCCAATTGGCTCACACTACTTCTGTCCGCACTTCCCGCCCCCACTCCCGGCGTCGGAACTCTCCCCCATCCATATCATACTCCCACCGACCGTTCACTCTCCAAGCACCGACAAACGCCCATCCCTTTGGCGGCCCCACCTCATCCACCATATCCACCAGCACGGGCCTCTTTCGTGCCATCCGCAAACCATCACCCACCATGTATTTCCCACTGCTGAACCCAAATCGACAATACCCACCGCTACCGCCCACCACATCTAACTTTTCAATCTCCCACACAATCACCGTCCGCACGAAAACTGGCTCGTCCACTATAATCTCATCAAATCCAACTCCCTCCCCTGCCATTTGCTCCGTAATTTCCTCCGCAATTTCCTCAACACCCTCCTTTTGCGCACCGGAATCAACTGCCACTCCTATCAATTCCCCCCATCGAGGATGGTTCATCCCCAGCACCATCCATCCGATTGCAATGAACAATGCCCGCCATGGCACCCAAGGACCAACCACAACACCAACCACCACAACCGCAACCAGCTCCCCATACAACATCGTACTCAACTTCTCATCGGAAAACCCGTAGCTCTCTCGTACCAAACTTTCCATGGATTCAAGCGTATTAAGGATGGCCCCCGTTTGTGCCTGGATTTCCCACAATAGATTCCCCGTAAACTGATTCTCTGTCCCTTCTTGGTCCATCTTTTCATTATCTGCGAGGGGAAATTGTTCGTCCACAGCACCCGCATCTCCTTCACTCCGATCCTCGGGATCAAAACTGCCCATGAATCCAAACAACCCCTTGATTCTTTCACTGTGGGTTTCTTGTAACTCTTCAGGTTTGTCTACGGGATGTCTTTTCAAGTATTCATGTCCCATCATCCACATCATAACTATCACGGGATATAGTAAGAAAAAATGTGGTCGCATGCATCCCCATGTGTACAACAACAACCCTGCAACCGTCCAATCCGCCCTTTCCCAGCGCAAGACGGCCCCCACCGTTCCCGCCCATGAACCAACCGTCCGCACCCGCTGAGAAAGCGCCTGCAGATTCCCAGCAATTTTTCGCATTGAAACCTGGGGAGGAATACCGTCCGCACCGCCACCGGTCGCTTTTGGTTTTGGTTTTGATTTTGATTTCACTGGGCAAGCTTTCCTCTTCGCGTTGGATTCGAATACCCGATCAAGAAAATGATGTTTCCTCATCTTAGATTTCCCTCTCACATGTATGTTTTGTTCACCCCCGTTCCTATCTTCAATTATATCTTCAATAACACCGTCATCTTCCTGCATCAGAACAGAAATGGCTAACCGATACAGACTTAGCAACATTTTTCCTTTAATTTGTTAGTGTTGTAATGGTATAACAATAATTTGAGAGGAAAACAGTGTGACCTCTAACATTCTGAATTATTCAAGATTTGAGCCGCGTATATGGCAAACTAAGCAAACCATGTATACCATATAGTAACAACTTTCTTCGCCAAAACGGGAACTCTTGGAATTTCTTCCAGTTGTATGATCGTAACCTGGCAGTTCCAACTTACAAGGTCCCAGTTTCGTAATTATATGTTTCATTGTTACAAAATAAAAGCAAAATAAGCTATACGTTAAACATTCCTATCGTTTCTCATTAAAGCTATTCTTCCGTAATCATACCCTCAAATAATTTACCAAAGCATCTGTTCATTGGATTGTTGAAATGTTCATAGGGATCATTTTTATTTAGTCTTTCACAACAAAGATTACAAAAGAAAGCATTGCATTTTGAACACGTCATTTTATTACACCCATCAGATTTTTGAATGAATGTACAACATTGTGGACATTTAACTATATTTGCATCTCCAGATTCAATTAGTTTTTCAAACTGTAAATCTGATAAGTATTCATTGACTGATAATTCTACAATTTTTCTTCCGAATTTAAATGAAATATTTGAACAAACATCACGTTGAGCCAAAGTTTGAAGTTTTGGACAAGTACCATTGTTTTCAATCCATTTCTCAATCACGTCAATTGGTATCTTTCTCATATATATCGAACACGGATTAATCATTCCGTGCCAAGAATGGAAACAATCCGAACAGAATGCAAATTTACAGTTTGGACAAATTGCAAGTTTTGAATCCGGATTTACCTTTAAGAATATTGTCGAACATACAGTTCTTGAACATTCTGCAACCCTATTTGGGAAATATCTTCTGTATTTTAAAATTGTTTCCCGATAAAGTAGCTTCTCGTATCTTTCAATCAATGTTAAATCTTTCAAGAATCTTTTCAAGGTAATTACCGAAACTGGAAGTTTGAAAAATTCATAATCAAATTTCCCAAAATCTTTTATATCTCCAGTTTCGGCTTGATTATAAAGTATATTTAAAAACTTTATTCGATTATTCGTACATTCAATGGATGGACAACGGAAACTTTCAACTTCACCACGTTTGATTATATGTGTAAAATAATCTTTTAAACATTGATTACAAAATGTGTGATCACAATCTGGGAATTTTGTTGAGTTTAGACCTTTTTCTTCATTTTGACAAATTTCACATAAAATTGTTAATTCATTAAATATCAATCCATTTGCAAGTTCATTTTCATGTTCAAAATAACCAAGTAAATCTTCATTATTGGAATTTTCTACATCAAATACATTTTCTTTAAAAATATCAAATCCAATTTCACTGTTTGTTTTAACATAATCAATATATGAATAAATAACGACATCTTTGAAATTTTCCCAAATCTGAAATAATTCGATGTATATTTCTTGTAATTTATGATTATCTATCCATTTACAAACATTACCAAACGCTATTGTAGGTGGTAAATCATATGGATATGTGTCCGGAATGGATATTCGTAATTCAATAGGTGGTAAGTTATCAACAGTTATTGATTTATCACTACTCCTATCTCTTATTGTTAATGTATTAACTAATCTAACTGGTATATTTAAACTTATTGTAGATGTTTTAAAATCACAATCTAGTTCAGGATATATGTATTTTAGTGATTCTATCTCATCTTTGAGTGTATCATTCATGATTTGTAGAAACAAACCACTTCCACTCCGTTGTAGTCTCTGTGTTAGTTACCCCAATGTGGTAAATCCATGATGCAAATCGCCCGACGCGTCGATTGGAAAATCAAATTTGAAAACACAAAAAACAGTGAAAACTCGGAAAAAAAAATGGCTGGTTGTTTCTTTGTTTACTTTTCCACTCATAACGTGTTTTGGTGTTGAGATTTCGTTGAGTACTTCGTATTCCTTGAATCCCACAAGATATTCCCATCACAGCAACCCAAACAAACCATTTGTACTACTTTATACTGTGTTTGTTGTTGCGTGCTTAAAATTATTGGATTATCCTCATGACAGTCACTTAGGTAGGGAAATTTGATTCTTTCTTCCTTTCTGTCTTCTTTACTTTATTCACGCTTTCTGTTAGCAAACTCTTCAAGCATCTTTTGAAAAAATGCTGTTCAATTTTAACAGTTCAAAAAAATTCATTCTTTCATTGCTATCTTTTTCAAATACAATTAATGCAAGCGTTGAATTAGTAAGTGAAGATTTTTATTTATTAGGTGATTTTAATGCCATTTCAATATATAATGATACTAATAACTCCACTTCGTTAACAAGCCTTACAAATTCTATCAATATATATGAATTATCAACATCTAACAATTCCATTAATCTTTTAGATAACTTCCCAAACACAACTTCTATTCCTTCATTATGGTATCCATTAGATGACGAAAATACGATTATGATCATTGATAATAAACCATACATATATAACTTGAAACATTTTGATCTGAACGAACTAAAAAATTGGAGTATTGATAGCAATAATTCAACTATCAGTTCTATTTATTATGATTCTGAAGATTCAACGATTTATTTTGGTGGTGATTTAGAGTTTAACCAAACTTTTGGTGCTGTCCAGTATAACTATCTTGAAGAACAATTATTATCACTACCATTTGGTGGATTTAATGAAGATTCAGTTGTTAATTCAATTATTAAATATAATGACACAAATTCAATCCTTTTTGGTGGTTCCTTCAATTCAATTGGTTATAATGATTTACTTAATGTCACATATAATGAAACTTATACAAATTATACAATGATTAAAAATAAAACTTCAGATGGTATAGTTGATATATCACAAAAAATTCCAATTCAATCAAATGAAGTTTCCGCAACTGCGGGGGACAACTTTGAAAATATAATATGTCCAACAAATGAACAAAATGGTTGGAGGTTACCAAATAATCAAGTAGGTTCTTGGTCTGCTTCACTTGGTAGAAATGCTATACCCTCAAAAATTCGTCTCTATAATTCATTATCAAATTTAAACGGTGTTAAATCTTTCAGAGTTATAACATATCCTGCAAATGGTATCATGAATATGAGTTATATTGATCCAACTGATTTAACAATTAAAAATTGTGATGCATTTTGTCCATTATATTTACCATCAACGATTGATTCATCTTTTGCAAATAACAATGTAAGCGATAATGAGTACTATACATTTACCAATAACAACCAAACGGTTTTACAATTATCAAATTCATTTCAAGATTTCTCATTTGTTAATTCAATTACTGTTAATTCTTTCACAATTCAAGTTTTGGATTATTATGGTGATTATTCTGAACTACTAGGTGTTGAATTATCGAGTGTTGGTATTACCGCGTATGCGAATAACCAATTAAATCAATTAGATTCATGTGATACATCAACTAAACAATATGATATTGAAGTTAGTTCATCAACACTTGGTAACCTTAACTGGGAAAGTGACTTAAACAATAATCTATATGCTAATGTTTTATCAGATGATATTTCAAATGATCAAGGTATTCGTTATGAAGTTGATATTCCTGTTTCTGGTCAGTATTCAATTTTAATGTACACAAATGGTTGTTTACAAGATGATTCATGTGATAGTAGAGGTATCGTTAATGTTACTGTTACAAGTGATGGTGAAAGATTATCAAATTCAATCATTTATCAAACTAACCAATTTGACAAATACGATGTTTTATATACAGGTAATTTAAAACTGAATCCTAATAGCCCTATACTTATTGATATGACATTGTTAGAATCTATTAATAATGAAAATATTTACGTTGTTGCTCAATCAATTCAACTGCAATACATTCAACTAAAACTGGATGAAATAACTGGTAATATTACACATACTTATAATCAAGAAAAATTTGAAATGATAGAAATCAATGGATTATTTGAATATTCATCGACTAATTTTTCAAATAATCAAATTGAATATCCAATCGGTAATACAAGTATAAATTTAGTTGGATCAGAAATTTTAAGTGATGATGCATTAATCAATAATATGATCATTAATGAAACTTCATTACTTATTTCAGGTGATTTCAGCTCTGCATATGGTAATGGGATTTTAGGATTAAATATTGTTCAATCTAAAAATTATTTAAATCAAATAAAACTTAATCAACTGTTTTCAATTGATGGTGGCCTATCAAATGGTGAAGTCAATCAAATTTATGGTCCAACTAGCGAATTTTTAATGATTGGATCAATCGACACATTCAATAATAATACGGAATCTTTTAGTAATGGGGCTGCCATTTTCAATACTAATCAAAATAATGTTGAAAATGTCAACAATATTTCAAATTCAAATGATGTTCAATCATTATCTGGTTTTACCTTCAATAATACTGACTATTTAGTTATTGGGTACAATGATGAAAATACAACTGAAATATTTGATTATACCAATAACCTGGAGTTTGAAAATTCAACAACTTTTTCAATGAATATTCTAGCATCTCTTGATGATTCAAATAAAAACTGGATGCTTGATTCAGACTTTGTTAATTCTTACGTTATTGGATCAATTGTTAAATTTGATCTAAACTCAACTAATATTGTTAAAATTAATGATGATAACTCATTAAGTTCCATTCAAAATGAAGATGATCATCAGTTTACATCAGGCATTTATATAAATAATGAAACAATTGCAATTGGTGGTTCAAATATTTATCTACTATCAAATGATTCAACCTCGTTACTATCTTCTGATCTGTCATTTAGTGGAAATACACAAATCAGCACATTATTATATTATAAATCAACCTTAGTTTTTACCATTGACAATGATTCAGATGCAAATTTCAAATCAAAATCGATTAATAATGGTTTAGCATTTTATGACATGAATTCATCTACGTTGAAAACATTGAACGAAACATTTGAAGGCTCAATTTTGGATATGACAATTGATCCAGAATTTGGTACGATTATCGGTGTTGGTTCATTTTCAGTTGGTGATTGTAATAGCATTTGTACATTTGGTAATGATTCAGACGCCATAAACGTTAATAGAAGTGTTTCTGATATTGACGGTTTAATCTCAAGTGTTAATTATTATAATGAATACAAGGCTTTGATTGGTGGTAATTTTTCAATTAATAGTAAAAATGGCTACCTAGGCGTTTATGACACATATAATAATTCAATTTCATTTTTAGATGATTTGAATTCACAAATTACAAGTCCTGTTTCCAAAATTCTGTTTGCTGATGAACGGAAAAACAATAAAACACTAAATGATATGATTATTCTGATGGGAGACGACTACATTGGATATTTTAATCAATCTAGATGGAATTCAATTTCAAATGGTTTAGATTTTGAAGATTCACAATTAAGTGATATTTCACTCATTGAAACTGCTTCTTCAGACTCATTCCATAATTCACAAGTTTTATTGTTAACTGGTAATTTCAAAGTTGATAATTTCGGTGTTGTTTCGAGTGCAATTTGGAATGGTAACGAATGGATTCCATATACTATAACTGCAAATAACTTACAAGTTAATGAAGCAAAGGCACAATCTGTTGTTCGTATGACATCAATGTTTGTTTATGAGGGCACATTCACATCAACAAAACCTTCACCAACTTCAACTTCAACCTCCTCATCTTCATCAACTTCGACGGGTATTGTTAATCAACAATCCAATAACGAATTTACAAATGGAGAAGTTGCTGGTGTTGGATGTGCGTTGGCTGTTGGTACATTAATGTTACTAACCGGTATGGGGTTCCTCTATGTAACGCTTGCGGGTTCAAAAGAAGAAACACTGGAAGGTTTAAAACTTACCGGTGAAGATAGAATGTTCCATGGCCAACAAATGATGGATGCAGTGGTACCACAAATTGTCTCCAACCCAGTTAATCAAGTCTAAAATGTTTGATCAAATGAAACTGAACTGATAATGTTGCACAATATCTCATAAAAACACTAGGACTAACTTATCAAAAAAAAAAAAAAAAAACTTATAGACCTTAAAATATTTATACCATTAAACTTCTTTGCTTTATTTCTTTCCCTTGTTTCTATTATCTCTTTGCTTTGTTTTAATATTACTGTAGCTGTATCTCTTGTATAATAAATTAAATTAATACATCTACTTATTTTATAAAAAACTAATAGGATACTTACACCGCGTCATATACACAGATAAACTTTAAATTTTGACCTTCATGATTTTTTGAATCTTCTTTAATGAGGTTAGCGTCCTTACAGTTTTCATTCATCCTACATTGAACAGCAATTCATATCGAATATGGAACTGCCAATCCCATCTATATATGGATCTATATTGGATGATGGCTTTCGAGATATGATTGGATGTACATCTCGAGTTGTTCAACAATTGTTGTTAACTGCATATGCACCGAAAATATCAGTTATTAGTTCAAATGATGCAGATAAAATTGCACATAATTTAAATGACAGTTTACAAAACATTCATCATTTGTTTACATATTTTGAAAACGTATTTGCATTTGGGAATGAATTTAATAAACCTATAATTAATAAACAAAATAATGGATGTGTTAGATTTGTAAACGATGTTTTAAGATTTGATGTTGAAATTCATAATAATCAAGAGTTATTTAATTTGGAATTTTTTAATAAAGAACTAAATGATTATGTGAAGCTTATAAATGATCAAATAAGATTATTAAGTGATGAAAGTTTAAATCATGAGACTTATCATAAAGATTATAAATCAATCGTTAAATTACAAAACAGTATATACTTAAAACTAATTTCATTGCTGCATTTGTCAGATTCATTATCGGCATTTGAATGCTTTAATCATCCAATTATGCAATTAATTGTTGTTACTGGCAATGATGATTTAGAGGTTATTGGAAATTTAATTTCAACTCTAAAAAAGAGAAAGTTTCCGAAATGGTTTGATCTAAATTCAGTTTTACAACATATAATGATTTTGGTTAATAATGATGACTCTGAAATGTTACAGAAAGGTTTAAAGATACAAGAATATTTGAAAATTAATTTAGGGAAACAAAGCACGATAGTGCCTGTCAATTTTGAGCTGCCAATAGGCAATGATCAAGATGACACTCAAGAAATAATCAATCTTTATCCTTCAATTTTTAGTAGAATAAAGGAACTAGATGATACGCCAATTAATGAAGATTTAGATATACTTAAATTGAACAAAAACATATTCAGCTCCTGGAAAAAGCCATTACAAGAATTGATATCAAAAGACATGATCTTGTTTATGAACAACAAAATCAATCAATGGAATGAAGAAGTGGTTGGGCCACGTACAAGTTTAACGGGTAGAATTTTTGGTGGTAGAAAGTGGGGGGGTGGTAACAAGAATAATTTTTTTTCGTTTGGCAACAGTACTAATAATAACCAGTCAAACGATAAGAATAAAGATACAAGAGAATATGCTTACAATATAAGAGGTGGATACTATTTAGCTGAATCTGTTGAAATGACATTACGTAAATTAGGTGATTGGTATTTCATGCTTGGTGATTATAAGAATGCACATTCGACTTATGAATTGGTTAAAAAGGATCTGGTTAATGATAAAGCATATTCACATTTAGCTTCGTTGCAGGAATTTACCGTCTTGTCACTATTATTAGGTGCTGCTAATAAAACAAATACAAATGCACAACCACTAACTCCAAAGATGATCTCAACAATCATAAATCCAATGTTAGAATCCTCATTTTATTCATATCTTTCACGTTGTAACTTGAAAACTTATACAATAAGATCTACAATTTTAGCCGCTGAAGCATACTTTTTAATTGGACAAAACAATATTGCTAATATGGAACAAGGTATACCCATAAGCTCGATTGAAATATTTTTAAATGAATCAATTACTTTATTCAAAAAAATAATTGATTCAAAGTTGTTAGAGCCTTTATCAAATGCGTTTCTCATGCAAAGAGTTGCTTATTCATACAAATCATACGATGAAATATTTATAAATATAACAAAAAGCTTATCTTTTAATGAACCATTTGATTCATATTATGAATCTGTGAATGAGTCCAAAGCAAGAGTACTGAATCCGAATATAGATCAGTTTGGATTAGTAAGAAATAGGAAAATGGTTTTATGGTTGCTTCTATCTGCGAAAGATCTTGATCCCGAATTACAAGCGATCCAAACACAGCTCATCGTTTGGAGAATACAAGATCAATTAGATCCTGCGGAAAAAATGTGGTTAGAACGAACAGATAGCCTTTTATACAAAATTAAAAGTAAACTCTCCTTGTAATTATTTTTTATAACCTGTATCAATATATTAAAGTGATTATCATAATGTTTTCTGAACAAAAAACACCTGAAAAATGTGGAAATTTGAAGTTGAATTGGAATACGGGAAAAAGAAGATCAACTTCCACAATTCGCTCCGACATGATTTTGTGGATAAAGATGTGTTACATACGTGTCTTTGTTGAAGCTTTGCTTTTTCAATTGGCAATTCAACCACTCAAGAAACAACAATGGTTCAAGTCTTCTTTGCTAAAGTCAAGAGTGTTCTCTCAGCAGATACATTGATTCTTGCCTCTCCATCTGGTAATCAAGAACGTACATTAACTTTAGCTTATTTACAATCTCCAAGGTTACAATCCAATGAAAAATATGCTTTTGAAGCTAGAGAACTTTTAAGAACATTACTAGTTGGTAAACAAGTTAAGTTTTGGGTTTTATATAAGAATTCCGCAAATAGAGAGTTTGGTGATATCTCCACACCTATCATCCAATCTTTAATTGAATATATATTATCAAAGGGTGCTGCAAAATTAAGAGATAATATTAATTCATTTGATGAAGATGAAGATTTGGAAAAATACAGAAAACTCCAAAAGGAAGCAGAAACTTCTAAAATTGGTATTTGGAATCCAAGTTATAGAAAAATTGAAATGATTTCAAGACCTGAAACTATTGATTCAACACCAATTGACTCTATTATTGAAAAGGTTTTAAGTGGTGATAGATTATTAGTTAGACTTTTATTAACGCCATCAAAACATTGTGTTATTCCTGTTCTCATTGGTGGTATTAAAGCACCGAGATCTTCAAGTAATGATGAACCTGCTGAAGAGTTTGGTGATGAAGCAAAGGCTTATGTTGAAAGTAGATTGTTAATGAGATCAATTAAGGTTGAATTACTTGGTGAATCTTTCTCGGGTGTTTTAGTCGGAAATTTTATTCATCCAAATGGTAATATTGCTGAAAAATTGCTTCAAGATGGATTAGCTGAAGTCAGCGATTGGCAATCATCTTTACTTGGTGCAAAAGCAATGACTATTTTCCGTAAATATGAAAAGGAAGCACGTATTTCCGGCAAAAATATTTGGAAAAAGCAAGCTTCCTTATCATCCCAACCTACGAGTAGTGGTTCGGACATTTCCATTGGTAGAAGAATTGATGCAACTGTTGCAAGAATTATTTCTTCTGACACAATTGTTATTAGATTAAAGGACAACACAGAAACTACAGTTCAATTAATTTCCCTAAGAAGTCCAAGATTATCCGATCCATCCACTTCTGCATACGTTGCAGCAGCTAAAGAATATGTCAGACATAAACTTATTGGTAAACATGTTGATGTTGTAATTGAAAGCATCAGAGAAGGTAACGAACAATTCGATGAAAGACCCTTAGTTACTATTAGAACTTCAGATGGGAAGAATATTAATGAAGACATCGTTCTTAACGGTTATGCAAGTGTTATTAGACATAGAAAGGGTGAAATAAAGCCAGACTATTGGGATGGCCTTATTGAAACAGAAACAATGGCAACTAAAGCAAAGAAGGGTATTCATGGCAAAGCACCAGTTTCTGAAAATCTTGTTGATGCTTCCGAAAATGCAATGAGAGCAAAACCTTATTTATTCTCTTTCCAAAATAGAAACAAAATTGCAGGTATTGTTGATCACGTTGTTTCTGGTAATAGATTTAGAATTAATCTTCCAAAGGAAGGCGTTAAACTAACATTAGTTTTAGGTGGTTTATCCAATTTCTCAAATAGGGAAGACGAAACTGCAAAAAAAGCTTTAGAGCTTGCAAGTAAAAAATTCTATCAAAGAGATGTTAATATTGAAATTTATAATGTTGATAAAATTGGTAGTTTCATTGGTAACATATTCTTACCAGGGTCAAATGTTCCATTCCAAGTTAACCTTTTAAAAGATGGTTTATCCGAGATTCATGAAAGATCAGTTAATGAAACTAAATATGGTGCACAACTAACAGATGCACAAAATGAAGCGAAAGAAAAGAAGATAGGTATTTGGTTAAATTATGATCCTTTAAAAGATGCAGCTGACGCTGAATTAGCAAACCAAATTGAAACTTTGAAGATTGAAAAGAAGTATTTAGATGCGCAGGTTTGTGAAGTTCTTGATAATGGTTTAATTGCACTGCATATTCTCGATTCTGAAAAGGCAAAGTTAAAAGCTTTTATGGCTAAGTTTCATTCTTCATCGCCTTCATTCAAATCGGTCTCTACATTGAAGAAAAATGATATTGTTGCAGCTAAATTAAGAGATAACGGTAAATTTTATAGAGCAAAAATTTTAGAAGTCAATAGAGATGATAGAAAAGCTACTGTTCAACATTTAGATTATGGTACTATCGAAACTATTTTCATCTCTGACATCCGTGCGTTACCTATTGAATTTTCAATTTCTTCTTATAAACCACAAGCTCATATTGCACAATTATCATTGATTAATATGCCACCAAAAAGCCAAGAAGAATATTTTAGAGAAGCAATTTACTATTTAGAGGATACTGTATTAGATTCACAAGTTATCGCGTGCGTTACTTACTCTAACCCAGTATCTGGTGTTGAATTTGATGTTGAGCTATATGATCCAAAGGTTATTTCTCAAGATCCAACTAAATCGATTAATAAAGAAATGATTTCTGAAGGTTGGGGTTTGGTTAAGAAGAAGAACTTGGAACCGTTTGAAAAGTTATTAACTAAAGAACGTGATGAATTACTTGAATTAGAGAATAAAGCTAAATCATCTCATATTGGTTGTTGGGAATTTGGTGATGTTGAAGGTGATGAAGACTTTTGAACTAACACATATTCTTTGATAACAATAGACTTTCTATAGATTTTGAAATAAAATAGTTAAAGGTTATGTTTTTTTTTCTAAAATAAATATAAGCTAACTGTAAATAAATAACTATAAACTATAAACAAGATATATACAAAAAAATAATTACATGTGAATAAAAATCTAAATCTATTTCTTAGAGTTTTTCTTCTTATTGTTCTTCTTTTTCTTTTTACCGTCAGAATTTGAACCACTAATAAATGCAACAATATCATCAATACTCTTATTAGCAAGTTCTGGGTTTGGAATAGCTTGTCTTGCCTTTTGAGCATGTTTTGATTTGATATGATGTTCTTGTTCTAATTTTCTCGCTTCTTGCTCTTGTTCTTGTAAATTCTTTGCTTGAGTTTTCATATGAGCAACATATCTCTTTAATCCGTGATATAGTTTTCTTGATTCGATAGTTGTTCTATCCTTCAAGCCAAGGGTTGTTTTATAAATTGCAAGCGCCTTTTCAACTTGTGCAATTGCGTCATTATATTTCTTTTCGGTGAAATAAAGTTGAGACAATTGATACCTAAAGAACGCAGATTGTTGATTAACTTCACCATATGATTCATCACACAATTCGGTTGCTTTAAGGAAAACTTTAATCGCTTCAGTTGACATTTGCAATCTCATAAGAAGGATAGCAAGAGAAGTTAAGATACCAACAACATTTGGATGATATTTATCAAATGCAAGGATCCAATAATTGATTAACCTCTTGTAAATCTTAATACTATTAATGATTTGATTGTTTGAGACATAAGAATTTGCTAATTGATTTAATGCAAGTGACGCTTGATAGGAGTCAACACCTGAACATCTCTCAAAGACTTGGAAGGATCTCCTTAAGAAAGAGATTGCATCATGATAGTCATGGGAAGAAGCATAAAGACCACCTAATTTAGAAGTATAAGATGCAGTGATATTATGAACGTTACCATAAAGTCTTTCAGCAAGTTGAATAGCTTGGTTAGCGTAAAGTGAACCTTCTTGAAGTTGTTCAGTTTCACCAGAAGATAACTTCAACATTCCAGCTTCCCAGGTATCTGGAAGAACAGATGATTCAAGAATAGAATCCTTGACAAGTGGTGCAATGCAAACAATATCTTCAGGTTTGAAAGTAGTTGTTGAAATTAAAGTTTCAATGGCTTCCTGCTTTGGAGCTGGTGAAGATTTTCTACCTTTTTTCTTACTGTATTTTTCTTCCTTGACTGAATCATTAGATGAATGAACATTTTGAGATTGTTGTGCATTTTGCGCATCTAATTCTTCTTTAGTAAATACATAATCTCTCTTCTTCCATTGAATACCGAACTTAAGAGCAATAGATTTTAACAAATGAACTGGTTTAATTAAATCAACCCAATTTTCTGGTAGATTAAATCTGAATCTAATAAAAACTTCCTTTGTAATTGAATCAATGATGAATTTAGAATCTCTTTCCAAAATGGATAAGTCAACATCTTTATAAACAGATGCTAATAAACTGCATAATTTTGGTGCTTCTGGGGTTGGATTAGCCTTGGAAGAAAGTAAACAATTGTGAACATGGGAAATAACATACGATGCGAGCGGTAACGGGATGGATCCAAGTTGTTTTCTTAGGAAATGCTTAGTTGCTCTTGCGATCATTTCTGTAATAGAAATTTCGTATAAAGAATCTAATAATGCAGGAGTTGGAATAGTGTTAATTGCAGTTGGTAGTTTAGCTTCTTCTTTTTCCTTTGCTTCTTCAGCTGCCTTTTCTTCTTCAATTTCTTTTGAGAAATCTGGAACTTCTTCACCCTTTGCAATTGCTTCATTTCTAAGCTTAAGTTTTTCTTCAAATTTAGCTTTCTTTTCAGCTATTTCCTTTTCTTCTTGTTCTTCAATTTCTTTATTTAACATTGCAATTTGTGCATAACTTTCATCCCTTTTTCTTAGGAACTCTTCCTTCTTTTCAAGGGCTAAGGTAGCAATTTTACCTAAATATCTAATGTTAATACCGATAGAATGAAGAACTTGGGATAGGTGAGCACCGTCAATTGCATTATAAACTTCTGAAAATTCCATTTCTTTAACAAATTCAGGAACTAAAACTTGACTAACAAACTTAGAAACTTCTCTAACTTTATCTTCATCTTTCTTTAATTCATTAGCTAAATCTTTCGTTGGGGCTGGTGTTAATGAAAATGCGTCAGGATTTAACAAGAAAAGTGAATCGTCAACACCAATAGTTGGTTTTGATTCAAGATCAATTTTACCTTCCTTTTCTAATCTTTCGGTTTCTTTCTTAACAGCAACTGCGGTTTCCCTCTTAATCCATTCATTAATTGCTTCATGTCTTAATAAAGTTTCTCTGTGTGGATAAGAATCTTCCTTTGATTCATCGTAATTTGCATCAATAAATTCGATATCTAAAGGAGTTGATCTAAACATATCAATAATGTAAGTTTTACCATCAGTACCCTTGGTACCTTTGGTATAACCAGATGTAACAACATCAACAACTTTTGAACCATCTTTATTCCAAATCTTATGAGGTTTTAAATGGAATGCTTCACCAACGTCCTTGAAAGCTTCAACGAAGGATTCATCACTGACGACATCGGAATGATCATCAATGAAACCATACTTAACAGTTTGTTCAATTTCTTCATCTTCTGCATTCTCGTCTGCAGCAATATCATCATCTGAAAAAATACCTGGAATTGGAGCTTGACAAATAATTCTATGACCTAGATAATCAACAACTGTTGTTAAAAGTGAATGGATGTTGTTAATATCGTATTTGTTTAGGTATTTTAATGCACTTACATCTTTACCAGCAGTTGATCTTGCAGCTTCCACACCACCAGTTGATTTAAATTGACCAATTGAATCAATTGCTTTAGAGTAAAAAATACCATTTCTAAGATAAACAAAGTAATTTGGGTTTTCTTCCGGATTAACTGGTTCAATTTCACCTCTAATGATTGATAATGCACCTTTAATTGAAGCAATTGTAAAATCTGAACCTTTAGAAATCAATGATTGATCTCTGCTAATTCTTTCAGGGAAGTTGGATTTTGAGAGACCTCTTAATGATTGATAATCTTTATTCCAATCAACTTTCAAATCTAAACCATCAATACCACCATGTAATAAATTATATTGGGATTTACCTAGATCAGCAGTTGGATTTTCTAATTCTTTAACTAGCCATGGTGATCTGATATTTACAGAATCTGGAACAACATATGTTTCAAACGCAACTTTTGATAAAAGTTCATCATTCTTTGTTAATTGAGTTTCGAATAATGGTGATAAAGTTTTTAGTAATGAAATTAATGAATAATTAAATAATGATTTACCATTTTTTGATTTAACTGAACCATCAAAATGACCATTTGATGAGTTATTAACAAAAAAACCAGAAACATGAGAAGTGATTTGAAAATTTTCACCTTCTAAAGTTTGAACTTGTAAATATAATAAATCACCTGCTAATTTTCTTGAAATATCAGATGGTGACCATTGTGAAATAAATAAAGATTTTAGTGTTGGTAAAGCTTTTATATTTTTCTTTGCAGAAACAACATCTAAGTCGGATTGCAAATCTAGAATATCAGAAACTAAAGAAGTAATTTCGGATTTTTCATTATCATTAACAGTGATCAACTCTTCATCCTCTTTCTTTTCAGATTCTTTCTTTTCTTCAACATCCTTTTCAGTCAATTCTAATTCAGAGTATGTTGATTGACCATAACCAACACCTAAAACATCATCGAATGAATCAGATTTTGATTCTAAGTTTGCAAATTCTCTAACTGCAATAATATGTTTTCTTGCAGAAACTTCATTATAAGCTAAAGGACATAACTTAATTAAAACAGAATCTTGATTTTCTTCAACAAATTCAGAAAGTATAGAATCATTTGAAAGCTTTACATTATCAACAGATTTTAATTCATAAGATGTGAATTCACGAGTTGATGGTAAGACTTTTAAAGTTTCAACAACATCAAATAAGTAATCATCAACTGAACAAGGAATTTCCAAATTGTCATTATTATCAGGAAATTGGATCTTTAAACTGACGATTCTTTCGTCAACAACTTCAGTTGGCTGTTGCTGCTGTTTTTCTTCTTGTTGGTTATGTTCGTCAGACATATTGTACAACTATACTAAGTGAAAAATCAAACAAGAATAATGAATTACCTTTTAACAGTCATTTTATTGTAGTGAAAAACTCCACTCGACGTCGAAGAAATTTACACCGCCTGAAAAATTAGCCGTGTTCCGAAGACGGAATACAGAATTAAGAATACAATAGAGTTTATAATTTATTTTATTTAATCCTGTTACAAGTTATACTTGTATTTTACTAATACATATCTAATCAACTTTAATTTGACCATATATATTTAAAGTCAAATACATTGTAGAGAGGAAACCTAAAGTACCACACATAATACCAATCAAAGCAGCAATAACAAATGAATAACCAACATATAAAACAATTGAAGTTAAACCACCCAAATTTAATTTTGATAAAATAATTGCATGTAAGAAAACATAAATTGAAATACCACCACTGACAAAAAATGATTTCCACTGCCATTTATAATTTTCATTACATAATGAAAAATAAATTAATAATAACGTAACTAACATACATGTTATCAACATTAGAATAAAACAAAAGAATAAAAACCCAAACATGTAATAAATTCTATTAAACCATAATGAATTATAAATAAAGTACATTTCAATTGCAATTGCACCAAAGGGGAAAATACCAGCGATTAACGATAAATAAAGGGTTTTCATATATTTTGGTTGTGGAGGGATTTGTCTTTGAATTTGATTAACTTTAACTGGTAAATCAATTGATTTTTTTCTTAAACCTATCAGTGTACCAATAAATGACAATGGAATGTTAACTATGAACCAAATTAATAAAACAGCTAACATTGTACCTGCAGGTACAGCACCTGAAGAATTGGCAAAAATCAAAAAGAAATTAATGAAAATGAAAATAAGGAAAATTGAACCAGGAATTAAGGTTGGTGTTAAAATCATATTAATTTTCCAATCTTCACCTTTAAAGAATTTATAAATAAACGCTGAATAATATGAACCAATGGAACCAAAAATTGAATATAATACAAACATAACAGTTGCTAATGAACCTCTATTTGAAGGTGATAACAGACCAAAAGCAGCTAAACCACAAGTTGTAATTGACATTAACAAAATTTGAATACCTGAACCAATTAGAACTGATAATAACATTGGATTTTTAGGAGTTCTGAAAACATCACCATAAATTAATTTCCAACCCATTTCATCAATTACATCATCATCTAAATTAACTTCATTGTATTTTTGAATATCATTTCTCAAATTTTTAAATAATACATGACTTATAATAATTGTTAATAATATAACAATTAAAGAAAAATTAATTAATGCAAACCATTGAATTTTTGGATCATAAACATGCAAATATTGATCCCATCTTGTTGCCCAAACAGTTTCTGAAGGAATCCAATAAACCGAGTAGGTAAAAATAACATCTTTTGAATCTTCATCATTTAATTGAATTGGTTTAACAATTTCATCATTACAAGTATTTAAGTCATTTGCAGATTCGTAATCAATTGATCTTGGATTAACAGTTGCACCAACAATTCTATAAGTACCATCAGATCTCAAATGATATTCAAGATAAAAATCATAATGATTGTATAAATGTGGTAAATTATTTTCCATATCATCGAAACCGATATTAAAACCCGAACTATAAAAAATTTCATCGGTTTTAGAATCGATTAAAGTTCTTGCAATTGGTAGACCATCAATCATCATATTAAATTGAAAACCAGCTCTGATATTATCATTAACAAATTTTGAATCTTCCTTTGGATAATTTGAAGAACATAATAAATTACAAGTTGAATTTTCTAATAATTTAAATTCAAATGGAGAGTTAAAGATTCTATCACCAAATAAAATTGAACCTAAACTTTCACTTTGTTTTTCTTTACCATTTAAAGGTTCACAAAAATGGAACCTTTCAAAATAATAATCATAAGAATATAAGTAAGTTTTACTATTTGTATCTTGTTTCCTTAATGATGGAGTTATATGATTAACAAGTAATTCAACTTCATCACCTTCTTTATAGGAAGTTGGTGCAACACCCGGTAAATAAAAACTTTCACATACTGAAGTTAATGTAATTAACGATAACAATATAAGTCTAAAGCCAACCATAATTGGCAACAAAGTGGAGAATGAAGAAGAGGAGGATGAATAGAGTAGATCAATACATTAAATTGAAATTCACCAATAAATCGTGAATTTTGTGTAGTTAAAAACAAATTCGTGTTTTCAATTTTTCAACTTTTGAATTTTGAATTTTTCAAAAAAGAATAGCATCGGTTGGTTTCGATCCAACGACATCAGGGTTATGAGCCCTGCGCGCTTCCACTGCGCCACGATGCTAGTTACAGCTTTTATTGTCAAGGTTTATACCCGGGTACGAAGCAACGGAGTTTGGTCTATGAGTTCTAATAAACATTAATTTTAACGAATTGTATAGGAAAAACCTTTACCCTTCTATTTTGAATATTATAAATTATTTATATTTTCATTTATAACATGGATTGTTGAAAATATTCCCCTTTTCTAAAGTATCTGCTTGTTTTTAATTTAATCCATCTTTTGATTTGATTATTGTTCCTGTTTTTTTGTTTTCATTGTGTCATTATATACTACAGGGCACTATGTAAAACACAAGCTGATGAGTAATTTTTTATAACTTTATAGCTTTTTATAATTTAGTAACAAAAGAAAAAAAACCAAAGTGTTACGAGGAGAATACATTTGGGACAAATAAGTTCAGCAACTACGCAAAGAAAGAACCAAAGCATTCAAGTTTATTGTTGCAACAATCAACCAATCAGACTTCACAAGTAGTCAAGTAAACGTCTCCTCACTGCACAAACGAGATGTGAACATATTAGTTGCAAACTTACTAAAGAAAAGAGCCACTCACGGTTATAACATGTATCATTAATTCAAAATCACTTCAGACAATACAAGATTGATAGCTTTAGCAAAATGCTGAATATCTTTGACAACAAAATTAAGGAAAGCCAGGAAGTTACTCGATCAACAAAGGTACAACATTTCATCTTAAAGCCAGGAATTCTATCACCATTTACATACTGTTAAATATGCAGATCTGCCAAGAGCACAAAGAGATTATGTCCAACGAACCAGAGTTTGAATAACTAGAGTTTACAATTTCCAGAACCTTTACAATAGAGCAGTTCAATAAACTCAAGTTGTTTTAGGAACTATTCAAAACGTATCCATTCTTACATAATTACGGAAGACACGTTGTGAGCATATTGGACGGATACATATCTATCATGAATTTGGAATGGGTGTGATTGATTTCAAAAGTTCTCAAGATTACATCATTCAGATCATGTAGAAAGCAATATCATTCTCGAAAGTGAGGGAGATTATTAAAAGAGACAGATAGAAGAAGAGTATGCATGTGTATATAAATATTGGTAGTTCATATATAAAGATAGTGTCAGTTGGTAAAGTGTATGATATGTAAACGTTATTTAATAAAATTTGGATAAAAGGAGAAGGCTCAACATAAAATTTAAATTTTTTCTTTTCAAATTTTCAAATATTACGTAAAATAGAGCTTTTATTTTAATTTTCCATTTTCCATTTTCCATTTTCCATTTTTGTCCGCGTGCAGTAAGTGGATTTATAGATGAAATATATTACGTGTTAATGTATTCCAATCAGCAAGTAAATTGATAACATACATGACATTAGAACAATTGAATATATAAAGATGCGATTGTCAACATTTACATTATTTACAATATTATCATTTAGTTTCGCATCATCAACAAGAACAAGTAGTAGTACTAATGCTACTACACCAAGATTAGAAGACGTTGAATTAAGGTTCAAAAATCGAGAGATTTCAATTGATTTGTTGAATGATTATGAGACGATAATTAATAAATTGAAAAAACAGAAGAATAAAGAAGAAAAGTTAGTGGATATAGAACTAATCAATAGGTTGTTATTTAAACATGGATTGATTAATTTAATGATTAATAAAAAACGAGAAAAATTTGCATTTTTCGATTTCCAGGAATGTTTAGAAAATAGTGTTGATGGTGGTAAAGAAGATGTTAGATTAAACCATGGATGTTTAGACAAGTTTTATGATATTGGTATGAAATTTGGAGAATGGAAAATAATGGAGGGATTGTTCAATAAGATTGATAAGATTGAAGATGAAGGTGGAAAAGTTGGAGAATTGAAGAGTGAAGTTATTAAATATGAAGATAAAGTTAAATATATTGAAAGATTGATTGAAGATGGAGATTGGAAGAAATGTGTTGATGAATGTAATGAACTTGAAAAAATTGGAAGTCATGACGATGATATTATTAGAAAAAAAATTGAATGCTTAAGTGGGTTTGATGAAATTGAGAAAATCAAGAATATTAGAGAAGAATATTTTAAATTGGTTAATTACGAAATCAAACAAGTGAAGGTTGAAGATTTTGGAGAATTCATTGAAATTGAATTATTTAATGGTGGGGATAATGGGGAAGTTGTTATTAGAAATTGCTTAAAAATAGATAACGAATTTGAGAAATGTAAAGATTTGAACCGGATTAATTTGAAAATTGGTAAGATATTGAAGACTATAAAGGAGATTGAGATTTATTATTCATTTATTTACAGTGAAAGCGAGGAGAATGTTGATGTTGAAAGGTTTAAAGATGTTGAAGTTAGTGTTGAGAGATGGCGGGAGATTATTAAATTGTTATTTGATAAGGAATTGAAAATTAAGAACAAGAATGGATTAGATAAGAAGGCGTTTGGAAGGTATGGTGTGGATGTTGAGTTGATGGATAACAATTTTGAGATTCTAGTGGAGTTGTATCGTGCGATACTGAAGAACAGAGGGTACGATGAGGAGGCGATTGGTAGAACAGGATTTGTACAAGATTTATTCAAGATTGCCAAACAGGGGTATTTTGAGATTGGAGAGATGGGCAAGTACAAGAGTAGTGGAGTTACGAGACATGCGTATTACGGGAAGAGAGAGAAGGGAGGAGGGTATAAACATGAAAATAGAGATCTAGTGGATGTGATGAGAGAGTTGGATGGATACATCAAGAAGAGGAAGATAGCAGCAGGGCAGGAAATGTTGGGGAGGTTGAGCAAGGGGATGAAGATGAGTGGAGGGGTACGAAAGAGAGAAGAAGAGATACACCGGATGCAGCAACAGCAGCAGCAACAGCAACAGCAGCAGTACCAACAACACCAACGTAGTTACCAACAACGGAGTCAACAGCATCGGGGCCAGTACCAACAGCGGTTCCAGCACAGAAACGGCAGACCGGGCGCCACGCAGAAACCGGCCGTGGACCACTACCGCGTTCTAGGCGTGGCGCGGGACGCGACGACCGACGCGGTGCGGCGGGCGTACCGGGACAAGGTGCGGGCGTACCATCCGGACAAGGTGCGCGCGCAGGGGGCGGCGGCGGGTCTGACGGTGGACCAGCTGGAGGACAAGGTGGCGGCGGTGAACAACGCGTGGGAAGTGTTGGGCGATGCGGACGCGCGGGCGGCGTACGACGCGCAGCTGGGCGGCGGGTCTGGCGGGTCTGGCGGGTCTGGCGGGTCTGGGGGGTTTGAGGAGGGCGTGCAGCACTTTTTCCACTTCGGGGGGCTGTGAGGGTGGGGAGCTGTCGGTGCGGACGCGGGCGGTGGGTCTCCGCGCAGTGTTTGCAGATGGTGGGCTTCGCCGCGCGCGCCCTGGCAGTGGAGTCACTTTGTGTTTCCGTTTTGGATCTGACACCGCATCACGGATTTTCTATTTTCCATTTCCACTCCATTTTTCTTTCCTTTTTTCGTTCCGTTTTCTATATATAGTGTGATGGATGCCTGACTGACACCATCGGTTGGGTTCTGCAGCAGTCGGTTTGTGTCTGTTTGCTTTCTTCTGCTCTTTCACACTCTTACCCACTCACTCACTCACTTGCAACCATGCTTAGATCGTCCATATCCTCCCTCAAACAGTCCCAAAGGGTCTCAAAGGCCATCCCAAATCAAAACCCCGCTTCCTCTACTAGACTTTACACGCAATCAAATAATCTCCACAACAACACCACCAATAACCACCTGCATCATCTGCAATCATCTGCCAATCCATCTTCCACTACCATCCATCCCTTCATCCCCAACCACCCCCTTCAATACTCGTCAAACAATCAATACTCTCAATACATCAACAACTCCGATATCTCGGATCTCTCTTCCCAACTAATTTTATTCGACGAATGTCTTGCTCAAAATTCAACTTATGATTTGGCAACCGGTAAAATCAACGGTGGTGGTGTTAATCAGTTTTGGTTTGCTGTTAAAAAAATCATCCCCATCTATAAGTCTCTTATTTATTCAGGTTCTTTAAATGAAAAGAGAATGGCCGATTTTGTTTCGCTATTACGTAATGGTTTGAGAATTCATCGTCTAGAATTATCAAAATTGAAAAAAAATTTAGATAAAGATTCTAATAACCCCATCAAAAACATCCATTATCTATTAACGTGTGCAATCAGAGAAGTCTCTTACAATCTATTAGATGGTCTAATCCTTTTAAATCCTCATGGTTTAACCCATTTGTTTAAGGCTTATAAAGATTTAGGTTTCACTTATGAAGCCGTTCATATTTGGGAAATCGGTAAATCAAATCCAAATTTATCAGATCTATTCACGTCCGAACCCGTATTAGGCTCAATCTTCCCCTTCTTGATAGAATCAGGTGATTTCAATTTCAATGAAATTTGGCAAATGTATCAAAATATCAAACTCTTAAAACTCAAGAATAATGAAAAGTTACATAATGAATTACAAGTTGGTATGATTAGAGTCTGTCTTTTCAAAAATAAAACCAGTGATGCTCTATCGATTTTCCAAAATTTAACCAATGATGTTTATCATAATTCAAACATCGATCCTCCTATCAATATCAAATCTTACATGACCATGGCTCATTTGTCCTTCATTGGGTTTTCTAAAGATATCCAAATTGCTGATCAATTTTTCAATGATGCAGTTAATGAATCAATGCCTTATCTAACTCCTTTACAATTGAACTTTATTAAGAAATACTTGAATAATTCTTGGGAACTATCTCATGATTTCAACAAAGTTTTCAAGATTTGGCTCATCACTTGGAACAATTATGAATTGAAAAAATCTTCAAACTCTTCTGTTTCTTCTTCTTTAAATGATACCTTTTTATCAATTTTTTTCCAAAATTATCCTGTTTTCAATGATGAATCCTTCAATAAACTAAAGGAAATCATTTTCCAATATTCAAAAATCCGTAAAATTGATGAACCTTTCATTAATGTTTTATTATCAAAATCAACTATTTGGCACAACTCAAATGTTTTAGAGTTCATTTTAAACACTGCAAATTCTGTCCAGTTTAATAAAACTAACGTCTTTTATAGATGTTGTATTAAAGCTTGTGGTTCTGTTGATATTGATTCAAATAGCATTTTAACTTTATTCAGACAATTATTATCAAACAATTTATCAAATGGCATGAAATTCATTGCTCATGCTGATTGGATTGCATTAAGAGATGCAACTATTAATTCCCCTCATTTATCAAACTTTAATTTAAATTCAATCAATGATAGAATCGATTTGTATTTTAAATTATGGAAAATCTGTTCTTCTTGTTTCATAAGTTTAGAAAATTTTAAAACTTATATTTTAAAAGATGTTAAATTAAATTCAAATTATTTGAAAATTTTCAATCAAATGGAAAATATTAGATCAAATGATTTAGTATTACCTGAGATTAATTATTTCCAAAACAACAAACTAATTCAAAATTATAAATTCCTTGGTGTTAACAATGGTTATGCAATCTGATTTAACTATTGTTTTTTTCTTTCTTTTTCTTTTTCTCTTTCTCTCCTTATTTTATGTTATGTTATGTTATGATTTATGCTTTTTATTCCCCCTACTTAATGTTTTTTTATTCATTCTTTCCCTTTTTACTACATATCTATTACTTTCCCATTTTACTACATATATATTAATTACTCTTAAATTTTATTCAATATACCAAAAAAAAAAGAAAAATACAAAATCCCCCACACCCTTCTTCCCCACACCCTTCTTCCCCACACCCTTCTTCCCCACCCCTATTCATGTATAGTAATCGTACAAATTTCATCAGTTGAATTTAACGTTTCAAATATTAAATTTTCACAACAATCAAAATTCGATAATCCCCAATAGTTTAAATCTTTGTTAGTACCACCAACATTCCGATCATCATCATCATGGTCATTCATCTCATCAGCCTCAACAAGTTCAAAACTTCGATCGGTTTCTTTGAATTTACTACTATCCTTATTCTTCATTCTAATTTCAAAATCTTCCTGCACATTGTATTCTTTCTTATCCAAAAATATAGGTAATCCTGTAAGCTTCAAATTCGTTATCATTTTCAAACCTTGTACTGAATCAATTGGTATAAAACCACCATCATCCCGTTCTTTCCCCTCCTCCTCCTCCTCATCTTTATAAAACATAAGTAACTTTTCATATTTTAAAAACTCTGTCGATCCAATGCAGTTTTCATGAATAATCATCCTACTTATCAAATTACTGCCGTCTTCACATATATTCAAATCATAAATCAAATCAAATCCAAGATCAAAATAGTTATGGATTTTGATTACCTCTTGATTTAAATATGTTAATGAAGAGGAAGAAGATGATGATGTCATAGGCATAATATATCTTAAGTTGGGAAACCTGTTTACCTTCGAACTTGGTAAATACTCTCTGTTTGTTGAAAATTCAAATTCCTTATCATATTCAGCATCATCGCCATCGGCATCCTCCTCCTCCGTGTCCTTGATCTTGATACCTGTAAACTTCTTCATTTGAATGGAATTCAATCTCGATTTCCTCTTTAGTATCGAATTTTCAGGAAATCCAAATATCTTCAACATATCTTGCATCGAAGTCTTACCGAACACCAACTTGAATGAAGATATGTTCAATGGATGTTTCAAGAATCTAAACTCAATACTGTTTGAACCTTTACAGTAAATTATAAAATTAATCTTCATTTTATAATCATTCTCATCAATTGGATTAAACAAATTGAATTTATTAATATACTCAATGGTTGGCACATTGTTTAATAATTGACATATTGTACCGATATACGAATCCCATAAATAATCATTCGTTTTTTTCTCCGTCGTATTTTGTTGATATATGAAAACCGAAGAACAGTTAAAGTTCGAATTAATCGTATTCAAATACTCATTTATATTACCACCATCTTTCCCACCTTTGATATTTTTAAACTTAAAAGTTATTCCAAAATATGATAAATAATAAATCGATTTGCAGGAATCATAAAATCCTTTATATGTAGGTCCAAAATACTTATTATAAATGAGCTTGAAATTGAACTTTTTGATAATTTCATTCTTATATTCATAATCCAAATTAATCGATTCTCCACTCGTTTCATCAAGTCCAATCTCAATAAGAAACAACCGTTGTAAGTATTTATCAAACACCAAACTAATTCCTTCATTAACTATATTCACAATAATAATTTTTAATCGTCTATTAAATTTGAATTCAATTGCTTCATTTGTTTTTTCATCATTTAAAACCTTCAATACCTCATATATACTCTGTCCCAACTTGATCCCTCCTAGTCCACTATTCGGATATATGTTGGTGTCCATAATGATATCAATTACTCTACTTATCCATAAAAACAAACTAGCACGCTCAGCTTATCACAATCTCTCTATCAATTTCTTGTGGATTTAGAAAATCAGAAAATTAGCCACGCCTTCAAAAGATTGGCTGATCATCAATCATCACCGTATACACGCTGAACAACTAAAAGTCTCGAGATACACAGTAATCACCTTGTTATGAATGTATCATTTCAACCCACGTTATTAACTGCAAAACCAAAACGTAAAGTGGATTACAAAATCGTGCTATTAGGTGAATCTTCGGTGGGCAAATCTTCAATTTTGGAAAGATTACAAAATAATTCATTTAATGATAATAAATCATCAACTATAGGGGCTGCGTTTATATCCAAGAAAATCATCAAGACTAAAAATGGGGATGAAAACGGTGCTGAAAACGGAGATCAAAACCAACACTCAGAGTCTGATTTGATTAATTTGCAAATTTGGGATACCGCCGGTCAAGAACGATTTCATAATTTAACTCCATTATATTATAGAAACTCAAATATTTCTATTATTGTTTTCGATTTGAACAACTTGGAAAGTTTTAAAAAGGCAGGGTATTGGATAGCCGAATTAAATAATTATATAAATGATGAAATCGAAGGTCAAAATATGGAAATTGTTTTGGTTGGTAATAAATTGGATTTGTTGGATGATGCTGATCACCAAGTTTGTCCATTTCAAAACGATATTGATAAATTCATTACTGAAAACAATAAAATTATCAAGTATTTTAAAACTAGTGCAAAGGAAAACATTCAAATTTTTGAATTATTCGATTTTATTATAAATAATATAAATGATGATCTATTTATCGATATACAGGATAATGATGATAATAATTCCAAGAAGGGTTTGATTGATTTAAATTTTAAAAATAATTCAATAAATTCTTCAAACTGTCAATGTTAATGCTAAAGAATACCAACCATTCACTTCATATACTATACAAATAAACCATGTAAATTAATGTAATTAAAAATAAAAAAATTTCCAAAATAACAAATATTGGTGATATATTATTCTTCCCAAATACTAACCCAATCATTAAAAATTGTAGATTTATTCCAACCAAGGTGTAATTTTCATCAACGTAAAATCTTTTACGAATCGTATAAAACATCGTAATCGTACTTGAAATAATAATCATCATATAGATCATGCGAAGTTGATTTTTATCATCATTAGCATCAGGCGATATTTCCTCATCATTGTCAAGAACTAAGTCGGTAATATCTTGATCGCTAATTTCAGGACCTTGATCAGTATTGTTAGCATCTTTGTTATCAAAATTGTTACTTGCTGCAAGTTCCAAATCTTCATTATGTTCGGTTTCTAGTTTTTCAAATATTAAATTCAATGAAGTTAAAATATTTTTCGTATTAGGTCTTGATTCTGGATCTTTAGAAACTAAATTTTGAATTAGTTCAATCCAATCAACAAGTAATTGATTATCATCATTCAAATCATCCATACTTGAAACCAATGGCCTTAAATTATATAAGTTATCAAATAATTTCAAACTTAAAATCTCATTACTTAAATCCATTGGATCTAAATTATCTTTCGAAAACGGTAGTTTACTAAAACATAGATAGTGTAAAATTATACCGAGTGAATAAATATCACTTGAATAACTAAATCCTCCGAAATGTTCATCATGAATCCCCTTTCTATTATTTATAATTTCAGGTGCAACAAATTCTAATGTACCTGTATTACCAGTGGATTTAATTTCATCATTATCAATTGAGTTGACCATAATGGATTCACCAAAATCAGAGACTAATAAGTTTGGAATTTCATTCAAGTTTTTCAAGTTTTTAATCGGGTTGAATTTATAATTTTTATTAAACTTACTTTTGAATAAACAGTTTGATGGTTTTAAATCTCTATGTAATATTTTCAAATCATGTAAATAATCCAACCCAAGTGTAACATCTTTAAAAATTTTGAAAATTTCAAAATTATTTAAATGTCTTTTTTCAATTTTCATACCTGAATTTGAATTTGAATTTGAATTTGATTTTGATTTTGATTCTGCCTTTGATTTTGATTTTGATTTTGATTTTGATTTCCTCCAATCTTTTTCTTCTTGAATATCCAATTTTGGATTGATTAAACTTTCAACCCACTCTTCAAGGGTACCACCATCACAATATTCGAAAAGTAAAAAAACAACAGGGATTTTGGGACTAAATCTTGAAACTTGATCGATTTCTACCCAAACATGATTATATTTAACAACATTGTTGTTATTTTGTAATAGATTCGAACTTAAATCATATAAAAATTTAACTTCATTTAATATTTTTTTCAAATTATTAATATCGTCACCAATGGCAATTTTTTTTAATGCAAAAATACCCATATTTAATCCTAATAAATCATGCTCAACTTTATAAACGGATCCGTATGATCCCGTACCTAATTTAGATAAGATTCTGAAAAATTTATTAAAGTACCCTTGATTTATCATATTTTCTGGTATAGTATTGAATTCATATCCGTTGCCATCGGTTAATAAACTATCGTTTTCTTTGTACATTGAATTAGTTAAAAGTTTAAAGTAATCATTACTTATGAAATCACCGGAACTCGTTTCTGTAAATTTATAAGGAAATTGGAAATTCCCATTTTCATAGTTATTCAAACTAATTAATTTATTATCACTATTTGAATTTTCTGAAGAACCAGATCTAGTATGAGATATGGGAGAAGATAATGATGGCGAAGGAGGCGATGCTCGTGAAGATGAACCTGATGTTGAAAATGTATTAAATGCACCACAAGTTGAACATATAAAAGTTCTAGAATTTGGACAACTTGACCTCCTACGTTTATGATTTGAACTACCCATTTCATCATCATAAGATGAATATCTTCTTTTATGTTGATCAATGGGTTTAGCTAATTTAACAACCTGGAAGTCTTTTGAATTTGAATCATAAAGCACAATTTCGTTTGAATTTTTATTCTTATAAACAACAGTTAAACTACCATTATTATTAGTTGCGCTGTCACCAACACCATCGCCATCCTCAATTGGCTTCAGGTCAACGAGTTCCGAAGACTGTGTATTGTATCTAACCAGCGACATTGTCTAAACAAAACAGCAGGTAAATATACTAGATCTATACAAGAGCATCATGGTGTCATATAAAACTCCGAAATTCCCCTTGAGACTAAACGAGAAACTGAGAATTTCAAGTCGATAGACGTTTTTCCCTCTTTTCAGACTTCAAATAAATAGTTATCACTATCATCTGTATCTTCAGTCAAGACATTGTTGTAAATTCCAACACCTGGATTGTGTATAGTCAACTGATGAATATCTAAATTCAACAGCTGTTGGGTATTCAAGTTAATTTCTGTGTCGATGTTTGAGTTTCTTGATGTTGATCTGCTAATCAAATTTCTAGTTAGTTCAAAATCCACATCTAGGATATCACCATGATCATCATCGTCATCACTAATGCTACTGAATTGATGGCTATGTTGTTCTTCTTGTATTTGCTGTGACTGAAGTTTTTGCATATCAATAATAATTTTTTCCAGTTGTTCTATTCTTTTATTATTTTGAACATTTAAATTTTCTAAATTGTTACATTTTGTATTTAAATCTTTGATGATTTCGACTTTCTCTAGATTCGCCTTACTTAAAATAACAATTTTTTTATTCTTAGAATCGACAACGTTTTCTAAATCTTGTATTTTTTTGGTGATTTTAACGTTATCGTTAGCTTTGGGTATTGGTTTCGTTGTCTTTGTAGGTGGGGTGAACCTTGTAGTTTGAAACTTGACATTTTTAGAACTTGGTGGAGCAGAAGAAGATGTGGTGTTGTGTAACAGAGTATGCAATTTCTTCCTATACTCGGCCAATCCACCTTGATTAGACATGGTTCTGTTGTCTAGAATAAGCATGAAGCTTCAACAACTTACATGTTTTCAAATTTTTAGATGTTTTATTTTCCTTTTGAGGAAAAAATGGAAAAAATTGGTGACGCGTAAATTTACTGTTTTTATAAGAGGGATTGGTGATTGGTGATTGATGATTATTGGTTATTGATTGTTGATTAATGATTATTGGTTATTGATATCACATTAATAGATTGAAATTATAAAAAATAAGAGGAGAGATAAAAAGAAAAAGAAAATTAAATTAAATTAAGTTAAAATAAATAAGCTGAGCTAGTTAAATACTAGAGATTAAAGTTCACAAAAAAGAAACAAAAAACAAAGAACGACATGAATATCTTTTTTTGGATGATCATAAACAAGATTAAGCAGATTCACCTTTTTCTTCATCAGTTGAAGATTTGTTTGGTAATGGAACTGCATTAGCATCGGCAGTATCTGCAGGTGCTGCAACAGATTTTGATCTGATTGGTTCAGGAATGTACATATTTGATTCTTGGTAAGTAAATTCACCAATTTGAGCTGCATCAGTACCTAAATCTTCTTCTTCTTCACTCAATCTAATCTTTAAATAAGGAATTCTGTTCATGACATTTAAGATAATTGAAGTCATGACAAAGGACCAAAGATCAATTGAACAACAAGCTGCTAATTGTAAACCTAATTGTCTATAATTATGGTTAATCCAACCACCATCAATGGAAGTACCGAAATCGGAAGCAGCAACGTAATCAGCAGCAAATAAACCAGTTAAAAGCGAACCAATAAAACCACCAATACCATGTAATGCAAAAACATCCATACCATCATCGATATGTAAGATATCCTTTAAATCAACACCATAATTACAACAAACTGCAGTTACACAACCAATTGGAACTGCAAAATAAACAGGAACGAAACCTGCACCTGGAGTAATACCAACTAAACCTGCAACGGCACCTGAACACATACCAACAGTGGTCCATTTATGACCACATCTAAACCAATCAAGGAACATCCAAGTTAAACCACCACAAGCAGCAGCTAAATTGGTATTAACATTTGCATAGAAACCTCTTAAGGAAGCATCACCAGATGAACCACCATTAAAACCAAACCAACCAAACCACAAAAAGACAGTACCTAAAACAACAGAAGTAACGGAATGTGGTCTATATTTTGGAATACCTTTATTTGTAATTGGATCTCTTCTTTTACCACACCATAAGGCATAAGCTAAAGCACCGACACCAGAAGCTTGATGAACAGGTCCTCCACCTGCAAAATCATAAGCACCTAAAACGTTCAACCAACCATCACCATTCCAAGTCCACATTGCAACAGGACAATAAACGACAGTCATCCAAATGAAAAGGAAAACCATCATTGGACCTAATCTTGCTCTTTCACAAGCACCACCTAACATAATGCATCCGGTAATCATTGCAAACATACCTTGGAAAAAGCAAAAGACAATATCAGGTAAAGTTGCAGCACCACCATTTAAACCAAGGACACCCATTAAACAAAAATGTTCTAAAGAGCCTAAGAACTCGGAGTGTGCGGTACCAAAAGTAAGGGAATAACCCCAAAAGAACCATTGGAAAGAAATTAAACAAATGGCCATCATTGAAGCCCATAGTAAAGATAAGGCATGTTTCTTTCTTGACATACCAGAATATAATAGACCAACACCTGGAATCATGATCCAGACTAAGGCACCAGAAACCATGACCCAAACCATGGAAGCACCATCGTATTGTGCAGATAAATCTGTTGTCCAAACGTCATTGGACATTTCAGTGACGTTGTCAGACATATTAGAAGATTTTATGTATACTTATTGAGTTGGCAGAACAATAAGAAAAAAGATAAGAAGAAGAAGAAGAAAAATAATAGAAACGAAATAGACGAAAAGAAGAAATAGAATAGAGGAATTAGATAAAAGAACAAGAACAAATGAAAAGGCCAGAAAAGAAACAAGCCAAACAACAATACAGAAAGACGAAGAGAGTGAAAGAAAGTAAGAGTGAAAGAAAGTAAGAGTGAAAGAAAGACGAATGCACCAAACCCTGGAGATGAGAGGTGGGAGAGGAACTTTATTTAAAGGACGCTATCAGTAGAAAGAGTCACATCGATCACGGATGGCAGTTAATCTGAGACAACTTATCATCGCAATCATAATCATCACACGCTGATGAAAAACCCAAAGATGATCACCAACTATCTATCAACCACTGCTGATTGCTTGATAATGAAAAAAAAGGTGAAAAAACAACACAGACGTCCCAAAACGGCAATCCCTAGCCGATAAGCACAGCCCGGTACCACCGGCACAGCTAAGCGTTGCGCCAATCACAGGGCGGCCTTGGGTTGCGTACACAAACGGTCCGGAATGTGTGGGAAAGTAGGGGTGGCAGAAGACAGTGGGTTTCTCGTGGGCCTGGATAGGAAAGAGATAAACACAAGGATACCGGATAATGCCTTAGCTGGCCGGATGGGAGACAAGAGAACAAAAGGCGTGAAAGGGAAATTTAAGGTTTACGGTTTGGTTGCTTAACGGGAATCACCGTAACTACAAAACCGTCTCGTTTAGGGATTTGTGGTATTTTGTGTTTGAGTGCCCTGCGGTATTTGTACTTGTTTAGGGTTTTTGTGTGTGTTTTTTGTGTGTGTTTTTTGTGTGCGTTTTTAGTGTGTTTTTTGCTGAGGGTTTTTACTTCCCAGCCTGCGTCGGTCGGCGCGACAGACTTGTTTGTTGTGCGTGTGGTTTTTAATTTTCTCATTTTCTCATTTTCTTGATTTTCTTGATTTTCTTGATTTTCTTCTTTTTTCCACCTTTGTCCACTTCCCACTTTTTTTTCTGCTTCTTGTGTTTTTGCAGCGTCGACGACGCCTTCCCACTGGTCAAATCATGTTTATTTAGCTTTGTTTTTTCTATCTATTTCAATAATTCACAACTATCCATAAATCCATCCCTCCCATATCACAATGTCGGTTTCTGCTCAGCTTGCTTCTTCTGTGGCTCTCACAGAGCAGCATCTTTCACCTTCTCCAAACACAAAGGATAATAATGATGTTTCTAATCAACTGGTTCAGAATTCTACAAATAATGACACCGTTGAAGATAAACATAACAGTAACAACGATAGCAGTAATGTCATTAATAATGCTATTAGCAACAACAACACTGATAACCCCAATTCTAATAACAATACCAACAATAACGATAATGATAATGAGAATGATATTGAGAATATGGATGGTAAAAACGTCAATAGTGAAGACAAAATTGATCCAACTCTAATGAATGATTCCATTGTTGAAGATCAGCATTCTGTTGAGGATAATGATAAATCCATTTCTAATGAAAATAAAGATGATAAACCTTCATCTAATCATGATAAAATACCAATTGATGAAAACAGAAAAATATTTTTCAGAAATTTAAAACAACTAACTGATAATATCAGTTTATCATTATCTGAAATTCATTCAATTCTACCAAAAATTTATGAAAAAAATCATTTATTTAAAAGTTATTCGAATAGCCTATCAAATTCGGATCATTATATATCGTTTGATGATTTCATAAATAATAATAATAACTATATCAATAACAACAACAACAACAACAACAACAACAATAACAACAACAATAGTAATAACGATAATAATAATGGTGAAAATTCTTCAGATCCAGATTCAAATAATAACAATAACGGCGTCAATCACATTTCCACCAATACCGATTCATCATATAATGATTTATTTGAGTTACCTCCAGTACCTTTAATACCAGGTACAACAATTCCTGATATTGATTTAAATTCTCAAGCAAAAACAGTTCAAGATATTTGGGATGAATGGACAATGGGTCATAAAAACAAACCTCCATTACAAGAATTAGAGAAAAAGTATGGTACTCGTTGGCGTCGTGGTAGAATTGCAAAATCGGCTCAGAGGCGTAAAAAGGTTATAGAATTCATTGAAAATGAATTTAAGAAACATAGTTTAATCTTGAAAAATATTATTAATGTTGTTAATGATTTAGAAAATTATAGATTACACAAGGATAAAGGTTTATTTTGGTTATATGGCTCATTACCTGATAGATTATATGATGATGCTGGAAATTCAATTTATAAAAATGCCCCAAAACCTATTAAAAATTCTTCATCTCAATCTATAAATAATAATCAACATGGTTCAAATTCGTCTTCAAAAATTGCAAAACCTTCAAATAACAACTCTAAATCTTCAAAATCAAAATCTAAAAAATTATCTAAAATTATGGAAGAAAATTTAAAGGATGTTAATAAAAAGGATGATGAAAATATCAATAATGAAATGATTGATAATAGAGAACCTGTAAGTGCCGCAACTGCAGCAGCTGTTGCCGCAGCTGCTGCTTCGACCAATAATGCAATGTCTGACGAAATGGATATTGATAGTCAGCTGAAAAAGAATGTACAATCACAACACCAACATCAGCATCAACATCAGCATCAATCTCAACAACAAGACGATTTGGATTTAGTCAATGAAATTGATCAAAATATGGGTGTTGAAGATGACGAAGAAGAAGAAGAAGATGATGATGAAGAAGAGGATGACGATGACGATGATGTTAATATGGCATCAGTTGTTGATGTTGCAGCAATGGCATCAATGTCCGTTGAAGGTGATGATGATGAACATGCATTGGTTAATTCTGCCGCTTTAGCAGTTGCTGCTCAACATGTTGCTGATCAACAGAGATTAAGGGATCAAAAGACTAAAATTTATAATCATGGTGTGAACCACCATAATTCTAATGTTAATAATAATGGTTCTGAAAATAATCAAATTCAACTTCAAATGCAGAATGAAAATGAACCTGATCATGAAGGTGTCACCGATCCTGCATTATCAAAGTTATAAATTTGAACGTGTTTGATTAATTAGTTCTTAATAATTTACACTTGAAACTAAATGAAAATGAAATCTCTTTTGTTGTTTTATTTCATTTTTTATGTGTTTTGTGTTTATTTGAAGTTTTGTATATTTTGTTTATTATTTTGTCTATTATTTTGTTTATTAAAGTTTTTCTTATAGTATTTATTTGTTTCGTGTACTATATATCTAGTGTTTATTATATTCATATTTAAAAAGTTACCTCAACCATAATATAATTACCAACTTTTACTTTTCAAAAATCTAAATGCTTTTCAATATATACAACATACACAAATTCTATCCTAAACTGTAATACTAAACAAACAAACAAACAAACAAACAAATATATATATAAATAAATAAGTCAGAAAATAATCACAGAAAAGTTCATGACTTCAAAAATTCTAAAAGCCAAACGGATTATCAGCAGTAGCATTTGCTAAATTTGCTTGTCTGCCACCATTCCCACTACTATTACCAAATCCAAATCCTGTAGGCTGTGCTTGTAATTCACTATAATTACCATTATTATTATTATTATTATTTCCAAATGAAGTTGGTGGTAAAGTACCCGTTATAGTTGGATTCAACATTCCATTGTTCACATACATGTTATTGTTATTCATACCACCTGTAAGTGCAGGATTTCCAAATGAAGTTGTTGGCATGTTCATGTTCAAACCACCAGTTAATGCTGTATTCATACCCATGTTCACTCCCATACCGTTATTCATCATATTCATGTTATTCATCATATTCATGTTATTCATGTTATTCATACCACCTGTTAATGCAGGGTTTCCAAATGATGTCATCGGTGGCATGTTCATACCACCTGTTAGTGCAGGTGCACCAAATGATGTTTGTGGCAAACCACCAGTCAATGCAGGATTCATCATACCCATACCCATACCACCAGTTAATGCAGGGTTTCCAAAGGATGTAATTGGTTGTTGTTGGTATCCACCAGTAATTGCAGTATTTAATTGCATGCCAAATGTTGATTGGGGTATAAATCCACCACCTGTTTTCATAGTTGGTTGCATTGTTGGAATTGATGATCCATTTGGTTGAATGAGTCCATTACCAGTTTTTTGTAGTGTTACACCAGTTGGTTGTAATTTAACCATACTAGCAGCACCGTTCATACCACCAAATGAAGTTGTTGGCATTGATGATAAACCACCTGTATTTAATGGTAAAATAAATCCATTACCACCGGTTCTTTGTTGAATTGGCTGTTGGGCTAATGTATTAACACCAAATGTTGTACTTGGCATTGTTAAACCTCCAGTAGTTAAAGAATTCATCATATTGAAACCACCTGTTAAACCACTTGTTAAACCACCACCGGTACGCATTGCGCCTGTTGGCATACCAGTTATCATACCCGTCATCATTGGTACCATGGTAATTGGCATAAAACCCGTTGGCATTGCAACCATTGGCATTTGATTTAGACCTGTAGCTGATGGTAAAAGCGTACCTGTTTTTTGTGTTGAAACTGGTGCTGGGATTGGGTTTGCTGTTATTGATGTTGCAGGTGGTAATGATGTTGGAACTGTACCAATTGTATTAATTGTTTTAACTGGTGTAATTCCTGTCTTTGTTGCTTCCATTGGTTTAATATCTAATAAATCTTTAATTGAACCAGTAATTTGAGGTGTTAAAGTTTTACCAGCAACAGGAGCAGGAATAGACGTTGGAGCTGGAATTTGAGTTGGCATTGAAGTAACTGATTGTGCGGCTGGTTTTGTTGTCCATTCATCATCAGACATTGAAGAAATTGGTGGATTTGGTAGTGGATCTGTTGGATTTTTACCAAGCATATTGTTAGAACTATTGTTGTTATTATTACCTAATAAAGAATCAATTTTCTTCTTAATTTTAAGTATATCACCTTCTCTAACACCCAGAGTACGCATTAAAGCAGGTGAAATTGCATCTAAAACTGATTCATCAACTTGTTCTTGAGCAAAATTCCGAGCATATCTATCACAAACAGAAACATCAACACCAGATTCAACACATACATTAAACCAATAATCAATTAAATCTGCACGTAATGGAACTGCATTTGTACGTTGACGAGCAATTGCAGATGAAGTCTCACGCGATGGTAACGTTGGAGTTGATTCACGAGATTTTGAAGATTTTGCTGAATCTAAGTTTCTCTCATTTGATGATGACATGGCAGCTGAATTTGCAGAATTTGGTTTAACATTTTCTTTATAGCTTTCTAATGAAGTACCAGTTAAACGTTCCACGTATTCCAAATCTTCATTTGATAATTTTGATGCAGCAACTGCAATTTTAACACCATTTGATTTATGTAAGTGAATTTTACCTTGTTGAACACCTAAAAATTCAGCTTCAACTTTAAATGAACCAGATCTATCAATCCATGTACGTATACGATGAGAATTTGGAGTATCAAAATCTTTTGATTTGTTAGATGATGATCCATTACTATTTGCACTATCAGGTAATTTAGATCTTTCACGATTACGACGTTCACGCAACCTTTCATCAGCACGACGAATTTTATCACGTTGTTCTTTATCACGTAAAATTAATTCCTTTTCTTTCATTTCCATACGTTGACGTTTCTTTGATAATTCTTCACGTTCCATTCGTAATCTTGCCTTTTCACGCAATTCAAGTTCTTCACGATCTTTATCCTTGGAACTTTTTGAATTTTTCTTCTTTGAAGGATGTGGACCAAGTAAATTTTTAATAAAACCTTGAGATTCTTTTGATCCATTTTTCTTGGATTTAGATGAAGAAGATTTATCAGAAACAAGTTTAACATAATTTGCAGGAACTACACCTCTTTTACCACGAGAATTTTCAACCATCCACCATTCTTTTGATTTTGTATCATTAATAATTTTAACAGAATCACCTTCATTACAAGTTAGTTCATCATTATCAGCACCATCAAAATCATATAATAAAATACCGTTTTTATAACTTGAAGAGATACCAGCCTCATAACCTTCTTTTTGAGCATTTTTGATATCCGATAAAGCAGATTGAGATTGTAAACCTTTCATATCACCTAAAATGGAAATGATTGCTTGAGCGGAATCCTTTGAATCGAGTCTTAATTCAAAAGAATCGGAAGGAGATTTGAAATCAAGAAAAACATGTTTCTTTTCAAGATTATAATTAATTAAATTTGAAATTGTCCATGAATCACTTAATTTTTTTTCAATATCAATGTAAATTCTACCATTACCAATTTCCAAAACACCAGCACGTTTTTTCTTACCATCAATTTCGAAAACTTTCCAAGCAAAGTCTCCATTAACTGGGTTTACTTCTTCTTCTTTTGAAGAACCTAAGAAATTTGAAATTGATTTTCTACGTGATGATGCGGTATTTGATCTTGAACGATTTTTTGAAGGTGATAAAAAGAAGGATTTGGACTCGGAATGTTTGCTATTACTACTATTTTTATTATTATTATTATCATCATCATAATCTTCATCATCACTATAATCGGCATAGTTGGATTGTGATTTTGGTCTTGAAGTTGAAGATATAGCCGTATTACCATTTGGTCTTGAAGGCATTGGGGGTGCAGGTTCATTGTCATAAGCATCATCAAGGTCAGGAATATTATCATTTTGATATTTTTTATTGCTTAATGGCGGAGTAACCCTATCAATTCTTTGAGGTGGAGCGGGGAAAGCTTGAGACACTGGAATTGGAGATGCAGTCGTTGTTGAAGTTGTTGTAGTTGCAGGTTGAGGAAATGGAGTCAATCCTATTGTTTGAGGAGAAATGGTCGTAGATGGAACATTTGATTGAATTTCAATATAATTACCAGGAACAAAACCAAATTGTTTATTATCAATATCAACCAAAGTCCAATTTGGATCTGAAACATCATAAACGTTTAAATTTGTACCTTCATTGAAGGATAATTCTTCAACGGTCTGACTTGAATAATCATATAAAGCAATTGCCTTTGAAATTGGATTAGCTGGTGATATATAAGATTTAGGAACCAAACCTTGAGGCTCTTCAATATTTTCATCTAAGACTCTTTTCTTCACGGACCACCAATCATCAAAATCTGATTTTTGTAGTAAATAAAGTATATCATTTTCAGCAATGGATAGTTCTTCCTCATTTTGAGCCTGATAATCATAGACTGCGGTATAAATACCGAGAAAGGGCTGGGACATTGTTGAGGAAAGCAAAATGTATAAAGAAGATTGTGGAAAGTTAAGGGAAAGTAACGAAAATAACGACCAAAGTTAGTGAACCAGTTTGAGATAGATTGCCGATTTGAATTCAATCATTCGAATTCAGTGAGATAGAATATAAAATATTACATAGAGGTTTAGCAGCCCAGGCTGGTGGCGGAATGCGGGATGCGGGATAAAGGAAAAAAAAAAAAAAAAAAAAAAAAAAAAAAAAAAAAAAAAAAAAAAAA